>PVIY010006779.1:0-85712 GCA_004026745.1 Myrmecophaga tridactyla
TGAGTTTTATTTGTGGCCTAGTATATGATCAACTGGCATAAATTTTCTATGGGTGTTTCAGAAGGTGCTTTCCTTGAATTTATATGAGAACTAGTTATTGAATTAAATTTATTTTTATTTTATTTAAATTTATCATGTACATTCATTATATAACTATTTATATTTATTTTTGTGTGAAATGTATATATATTATATATCTCAAATCTTAGAAATTAAAGTTTTAAGATGCTTTTTGTCCTTTATTTTTGTTGGATTGAACAGAGAAAAGTATACTAACATCTCCAGATACTATTACAACTCAATTGAAGTCTTAGGAAAAAGTATGCATGCCTAGTCCATGCATATGTACTATTTACCTAGTCCCTACTATCCATCACAACATGTCTGGCTTTCAATGAAAATTTGTCCATTTCAATATACAAAGAGACCATCAAAAGTCAAATGAATCTGCAGAATCACATTCAAATATGATTCAGATGTTGGAACAATCAGACATGGACCTCAAAATATCTATGATTAATACTCTAAGTACACTAGATCAGGAATCAGCAAATGTTTTCTCTACAAGGCCGAACAATAAATTATACAACCCTCATGAGCTCCATTCCAACTATTGAACTCTGGCATTGTAGCAGAAAACATCCATAGACAAAATGTAAATAAGTTGTCATAACTGTTTTCTAATAGGATTTTATTTATAGAAATGGATGAAGGCCAGTAGTTTGGTGACTCCTACTCTACTGGAAAGGTAGATGACATGCATGGACAGATTGTGAATTTTAGCAGAGATATGAAATATATTTAAAAGTATCAAATGAAAATGGTAGAAATGAAAAATGCAATGAGAGGTAACAATATCTGCAATAGGCTCATAAGTAGACCAGACATAATTAAAAAAAAATTAAGTTAACTTAAAGATAAGCCTACAGAAATTCATCAAACTAAAACACAATGAAAAAGAAGCTAAATTAGCAAACACATAAGCAATAATAAATGAGCCAAACAAGAAAAAACCCAGAGCTTCTAAGAAATTTGGGACAATGGAACAGTATAGAATGATCTAACATGTATAATTGGAATCCCAGAAGGAGAAATGAAGGAGGATGTGATAGAGGAAATATTTGAAATGGTCATGGCCAAACATTTTATAAAAATAAAGAAATACCAATGTATACATCCAAGAAACTCAAAGTACATTAAGCAAAATA
Source organism: Myrmecophaga tridactyla (assembly GCA_004026745.1). Lineage (NCBI taxonomy): Eukaryota > Metazoa > Chordata > Mammalia > Pilosa > Myrmecophagidae > Myrmecophaga > Myrmecophaga tridactyla. The sequence goes on from PVIY010006779.1 coordinate 1,209, forward strand.
AAATATATAGATATATGGCACATTATATTTAGACTGTTGAAAACCAAAAATATATAGAGAAAATCAAGATGGTAGCCATAAAAATATACATTGCATACAGAAGAAAATACTACTTACATCAGATTTCTAATAAGGAAGTATGTAAACCCAGATACAATAGAAGGATATTTTAAAGTGAAGAAAGAAAAAATTGTCAATCCTGGACTATATGCCAAGTAAAATATCTTTCATAAATAAAGGAGGAATAAAGAATTTTTCAGAAAAGCAAAATTAAGAAAATCCCTTTCCACCACAACTGTATTATAAATAATGTTAAAGAAATATTTTCCAACAGGGAATATAACAGCAGATAAAATATTATAATTAATAAATGATGCAACAAGATCCCTGGATGAAAAGTCAATGTAAAAATTCATATGTGTGTGTGCATGTGTTTATGCACATGTTCACAAACCTGTACACACACATATATGAAAACTAAATTTAAAAAAAAAATATCACCTGCAATAGCATTAAAAATCAAATGCCTGGGTGGCTGCCATGGCTCAGCAGGCAGAGCTCCAACCTGCTGTGCTGGAGGTCTGGAGTTTGATCCCTGGTGCCTCTTGCCCATATGCAAATTAAAAAAAAAAATCAAATGCCTAGAAACAAATTTAACTAAAAATATGTCCATTGCATCAACACAGAAAACTAAAGTATGTTAACTAGGCAAATTAAAGGAGTCTTGTATAAATTGAGGCATTTATCATGTTCTTGGATTGGGAAACTCAATATTGAACAAATATCAGTTTTTTGAAACTAGGTCTATAGTTTCAATACATTCCCAATTAATATCTCAAAATGTATTTTTGTGTGTGGATATTGAGAAATAACTCTAAAATTTATATGAATATGCAAAAGATTAAGACTCAATAAAATGTTTGTCAATATACTCTGGGATATCAAGACTTATTATAAAGGTATTGTAATAAAGGCATTATAACATTAGTGCAAAAATATGTAAACAAGATTAGACTCAAAATAAACAATCCAGAAATAAACTTACACATATATGCCTATTTAAAGGGGTCACAACATCACTGTCAGTAAAGAGCTGTCTTTTAAATATATGGTGCTGGAAGATTGTGATTTCTATATCAAGAATATAATAAAGTTGAGCCTTACCATATACTGAAATACATTCCAGGAGAATTGCAGTTTTAAATATATAGAATAGAAGAATTAGGATTGTAGTAGGACACATGGGAGAACATTTTAGCAACCATGGAATAGGAAAGGAGTTCTTTAACAGGACACAAAATGTATTAGCACTAAAGAAAATAATGATAATTTGGAATTCACTAAAATTAAGACTATTTGTACCTTTAAGTCACCATTAATAGTGTGGAAAGGCAAGCTACTGTATGGGAAAATGTATTTTGTAATGCATATAATCAAGAAAGGAATTATCCAGAATATATAAAGAATTCTTTTCAATTGATAAGTAAAAGGCAACCAAGAAAACAGAAAATTGAACAAGATATTTGAACAAGCACTTTACAAATTAAGATAAGTAAAAGGTCAATACATAAATAAAAGGTTGCTCAACCTGATTAAGCACAAGAAAATATAAATTAAAGTTATGATTAAACATCAATCCACATTCAAAATAATGATGAAACTGGAAAGACAGATAATACCACATATTGGTGAATATGTGGAACAAATAAAACTCTCATGTAGTAATGGAGGGAGGGTAATTTTATGCAATAACTTTGGCATTTTCCGCAATTTCACATGAGAGTAGAAGTTCTTTTACTTTTTCTGCCTTTGTTTATATCATTTAAAGATTATGAGGTGATTTTTAAAAAACAAATATATTTGTCCTACATAACCAAAATAAATATATTGTTCATTTCATGTAATCACTTACTAAGACCATGCATGCACTCTAACAATATTGGCATTGTTGCAAATCTGGCTGGTTTTTTATTTCAGAAGCTGTCATCAGCCAGTTGATATATCACACTAGAAAATAACTTTCATTATCTTGTATTTATACCTCAATTTGGATCCCATAAAATAATTTGAAATTTGTTTTCTAACACTTTTTCTAGATTTGATATTTGAAGGCAATTTACACAGTCATGTTTTGATTTCCTACCTGTGCTCATCCTTTTTCCTCTGCCAACCAAGAGAGTGTTTTAAAAATAAGTACTTTATTTAAAAGTGGCATAGCCTGAATACTGCTAAAGACTGGGAGAAAGATCAAAGATGATGGTGGAGTTATACAGAGAAAGTAGGGCTTAACAAATGAATATCATTTCATTGATATTTCTTTTAGTCTCCAGTGTCTTAGATCAGCTAGAAATATGTACCTGAAGTACTGGAATTGTAACCCATACCAAACTCTGAAATCTGTTGTATAGCTAATTGTTATGATGTGCTTTGAAATTTATTGCTTTTTTGTATATATGTTATTTTTCACAAAAAAGAAAAATTCAATTGTGATGACAAATGCACAGCTATATGATCATATTGTTAACCATTGATTGGATGATTACATGGTATGTGAACATATAATATATATCAATAAAAATAAATAATTAAAAAATAAGTACTTTATATAGGGCCGCCATATGATGCTGCAACCCAGTTATTAGGTATTTACTTGGAAGAACTGAAAGCAGGGACACAAACAGACATTTGTGCACTGGTGTTTATGGTGCCATTATTCACAATTGTTAGGGATGGAGGTGGCCTAAGGGTACATAGACTGATGAATGAAAGGGCAAACTGTGGTGTATGCATTTGATGGAATATTGAGTGGCTGCAGGAAGGAATGAAATTGTGATCCATGTAACTAGGGGGAAGAACCCTGAGGACATTGAGTGATATAAGCCATAAACTAAAGGACAAAAATTGTATGGTCTCACTAATATAAACTAACTCTAATGAGCAAACACTGAGATTTAAATTCAAAAGCATAAGTTATCAGGGGATAGAAAGTGGGCAGGTATTGGCAATCGATGATTAAAGAGCACAGAATGTTTGATAAGGCTCATTGAAAAGGTTTCTAGATTGTAAATTTCTAAAACAGCCAAATCAATTCCTGAGTTTTAACTTATTTCTAAATTCTGAGATGCTGTGCTTTTTGTGTATAACCTGGTAGTTCCTGGAAATTTTGGTATTTGTGTGATCTGAGACTCAAGAGTTCTGCAGCTATGAAAATCAGCACTACTCAATACATCTGTTAAAGAAGCTGAATTAGAGATTAGGCTTCAATTAGAGATATGAATGAAACAGACCTGTTTAAGACTAAGGTAAATCAGAATATAGGGTAACAGATGATATTGCCTGTATTTAAAAACCTAAACTTCTGCAGGAGACCAAAGGAAAAGATGTTTATTTGTTCCAAAATTTAAATTTTCTGTAGCACATTATCTAATTTAAATCATCTGGGCAGTTAATTTAACCAAGACAATTTCATGGAACCTAGAATAGGGAATGAGATCTTGTTATTCTGCAAAGGTTAATGTAATACCCTGATACATCCCAGATTATTTGGGGCAGAAAATAAAAATGTATTTGAAAAGTCTCCTTGAGGGACTGGGGAAAAAGGTGGAACTATTAAATGTTCCCACCTGGGGAATTCCTGATATTGTCCCAAGCATTAGGGCCTCCCATTTACTAAGCCAAGCACTCAATCTTGAGGTTTGTCCTTATGAAACTTATTTCTGCAAAGGAGAAGCTAAGCCTACTTATGATTATGTCTAAGAGTCTCCCCCAGAGGACCTCTTCTGTTGCTCCGATGTGGCCTCTCTCAATAGGCCAACTCTGTAAATAAACCCACTACCCTCCCTCCATGTGGTGTGTGACACACAGACATAAAAGCCTCCCTGGCAAAATGGGACATGACATCCAGGGATGAACTTGGCCTTCACATCATGGGATTGAGAATGCCTTCTTGACCAAAAGGGGGAAAAGAAATGAAACAAAATAAAATTTCAGTGGCCAAAATAGAGGTCACTCTGCAGACTACTATTATGTAAGCTTCAGCCAGATATTGCAAATTGGCATGGTACAACAAACCCTAAGCAACAGTATTCCTGCAAACCATAAAGAATACTCTGGGCTCTCTATAAGACTCTATAAAGGTTTTTCTTAGTAAGATTTTTTTTTCAGAAACTTAATGCCTCCAGATTGTTCTTAAGCCAGATAAGTTCTGAAGCACAGAGATAACAACCTCTCCAAGAATATCAACCTATTTCAGTCCTCCACCTCACAATTACCTGAAATTGTTGAACTGTAATCCAGTAGCCTTGACCTTTCATATTGATTGCATAACTATATACCTTTTATTGTATGACCATGTGTTTTAGTTTGCTAAAGTTACCAGAACACAACAGAAATGGAATAGATTTCATAAAGGGAATTTCTTAAGTTGCAAGTTTGCAGTTCTAAAACCATGAAAATGTCCAAATTAAGGCAAGAACAAGAGGTTACCTTCACTCAGGAAAGGCTGATCCCATCCAAAACACCCCTGTCAGCTGGTAAAGCATGTGGATGGTGCCTGCTGAAGTCTTTGGTTTTTGGACTCCTCTGTAAGCTTGGAAGGCACATGGTGACTTTTGCTAGCTTTCTCTCCTCATTTCATAAGGCTTCCCCCGGGGGTGTTTTCCTTCTGCAGCTTCAAAGGTCTCTGGCTTTGTGGGCTGTGAAGCTCTTTCCAAAATGGTTCCCTCTTAAAGAACTCCAGCAAGGAACTCTACCTTGAATGTGTGGAGACACATCTCCATGGAAACCACCTAATCAAATGGTCCCACCTACAATTGGGTAGGTCACATCTCCATGGAAACAGCTTAATCAAAAAGATCCTACCCAAAAATATTGAATCAGGATTAAATAACATGGCTTTCCTAGGGTACACCACAGTTTCAAACCAGCACACTCTGTGATGTAAAAACCTTGTGACTGACACTCTCTTTACCTCATGTAAGGGTAGATGAGTAATAAAAGAGATGTAATAATAATAAGGATAAGAATATGGGGATAAGAAGTATAGGGTGTTTTGGGTTTTCTTTTTCTTTTTAATTTTATTTCTTTTTGGGGGGAGTAATGAAAATGTTCTAAAATTGATTGTGGTAATAAATACACAAATATATGATGATATTGTGAGCCACTGATTGTATATTTTAGATGGATTATATGATGAGTAAATACATCTCAATAAAATTGCATGAAAAATAAGTACTTTAGTCATAAGAACACACAGTGCCAGATATAATCCTGTAGAAATTAATGTAAATCACAAATATACATTTTAATATTAAGTATTTTTATTTCTGCACTAATAGTTTCTTCCACAGCATAATAAATAAGTGTGCTTTTTAAACAATTAATTAAAAAGCATTGCATTTTAAAAATCCCAGATGATAAGTACCAAAGAGAGCTTGCAATAAGAGAGAGATTTTAAAAACACTAATATCACAAATTGTAAAGTTTTATGTTCTATTTGAAATATACTTGGAGATCCAAGCCAACAAGTCAAAATACTGTGCTTAATTAGATTTTCTCTTAGCTTCCTTCTTTCTTCCCCCTTCCTTCTTTTTTTCTTCCTTCCTTTCTACCATTTTATTGTTTTAAATAGTAAAACTTTTTGCAGATGTATCTCATTGGTTATAAAGAAATTATAAATCATCAAGAATTAATCTTCCTTATTTGAGGATATGAAGAAAGAAGAATAATGTACGTCTTTGGAAGGTAAGAGCCATAAGGACATAGTAGAAAATATATACAAATGTGACTATGATTAGGAAAATAGCTGTTAAGGTAATTGCTATGACCCAGAAAGGCTTAATTTCAAAGCTAGTGGGAGAAATGAATGGGTAAAGGGGTAGAATGGGGATGGTGTGCTGCCAGAACCATAAAGATAATTACTGAGTAGGACAACCAGTAGTTTAAATTTGAGCATTCTACAAATTCTGTTTCACTTGGGTTTGTTCTTGGCTAACAATGGAATCTTGGGAACCTGAACTGGTGTGTACATCACAGAAATAGGAAGTTTCAGAAACTGGTAACTGGAATATCAGACATATTGTAGCACTATGTTTGATACATCCAGTTTTGAGCAAAAATCCTGGCAGTAGAATAATACATAGACAGATGAAATTAGCAAGTTGTGGGCTGGTTTTTAAGGCCTCAAACATACTCTATTATCCAGTATGCAGGTGTCAGACAGGGCTCCAATTCCAGGGAACAAACTAGAGATCTAATCTGAAGCCAAGACCCAGCCAAGTGTCACAGTTTAGAGAGATATGACAAGTTTGGAAATAAAATTTGAAGAATAGTAGATGTTTGATTAATACAAGCAGGATGCATTCAAAACTTTTCCCAATGGTGGAGATGTAACTCCTTATGAAAAGCTTGCTTTGGTCAGGATTTGCTGCAGATCTTTCAGCATGAAGATGTAAGTGCTTGCAGACAAAACTAAAGGAGAATTATAAGACATATGAGCTCTGGGGGATTAAGGAACCCCCTTTCATCTTTATCTTGAAGCTTTTATTATAGTGCCCAGCCATGAGGTGGTTGTTGTTGAATTGAATAATAATTACCTTCACACAGAGCATTATGTGATAAAGTTTAAATTAATTCATACTTTCTATGCAGTGACTCTACAAGACTGGCTCGAGGTCGAATTGAAACAGAGGTAAAATTTGTCCTTGGGGTTTTTTCATCTTTCTCTTCTGAGATGTCCTCCCTATCTCTGAACACTTTGAACCTCTCAAGAAAGCACTCCACTTAGGAAATGGAGGCAAATAGAGATTTTTCCAGGTCAATTGACTTCTTAACAGTTTTCAAAGTTTATCTTAGACAAAATGATGAATATGTAAAGTTGGTTTTCTGTTTACTCCCATTTCCCTATACCTTCTATAGTGTTATCAACCAGTGCCCTGCTGTCCCTCCTCTCCATCTCTACTTTCTTCCCATCTTACTAAATCAAGAAAAACCCTCATTTTCAGAAAATTTTCTACATTTTCCCACCTATTCCATTGTCATCAAATACCTTAGGGAGCACAAGAATAGTTCAGTGGTAGAATTCTTGCCTGCCATGCATGAGACCCGGGTTTGATTCCCAGCCTATGCACTTCCCCCAGAAAACAAAGAGAAAAGAAACAAAGATTCAACAAATGGTGCTGCAATAACAGAATACTCATATGGAAAAAGAAATAAATGTGACTAGCCATACAGGATACAAAAAAAAAAGATCTTAGGGCAATTTCTCCCTGAATAGTGACATTAAATTAATAGGAAAACAAGTCTCTGCTGGTATGATTACTAATATATTTCTTTTCCAGTATAAGAAAACATCTAAGCCAGTTAAAATCTTCTTAACGTCTTAAAAAATTGATAAATGGTCTTAATTATTTCAAGGTGTCAGTGAGATTTGAAGAAGAGGAATATTTTGCAACTTTTCAAAGCATACATTGTAGGTAGCTTATCTACCCTATAGAGTTGGCTCTAATGCATATACTCTAATAGAACTAAATATCATCAAGAAAATGCATGTTAGACTTGTCTTTTTTATAAAAATATAATATTTTCTTAAGAAATGGGAGATGAAAAACTCATGAATAAGTTATTACAGATCTATAAATAATAAAATCAGGTTCCCAGCTGAAGAAAACTGAACTTTCTTCCTCTTTGACATTTATTAAAAATGAATGACTTCTAAATATACTGATACAGTTTTTGTAGTTTACTTGGTCCTGTTGTCTGATGTATAATTGGACTCTTCTCACTATTGTTGTTGTCACTGGCTCCTATGTTATTTCCAATTAGGAAATAAAGCTGAGAAATAAAGCTTTCCAATTAGGAATAAAGCTGAGAAAGAGTATTAATAATAACAGTAGTCTATATTAATACAGTGCTTTTAAACTTTTCAATATCTGTCTTATTTATAACTCCATTATCTTTTCATAATGGGGCTGACAGCTAGAGAGAGTGGCTATAATCCCCACATTATATATGAAGTAATTGAAGCACAGAAGTTGTGACTTTTATGTGATCATACAGCTAATCAGTGGCAGAACTGGGTTGAGTGTTTTGTTTCTGTTGTACACCATGCTGTTTCTACTATAAACAAATTAAGGCAGAGGGAAAACAATGAGAGAGAGCTATTGATTTTCATTCTTCCCTTTCCATGTAAAGACTTAGCTGTTAGCACAGTAATGTCAATAGTCTGTATTTTTTTTTTACTATTTTCACCTATCTAATAAGTAAAATATATAGTATATATCTACTATATGTGCAAATGCATTAAGGGTCCATAAAGGCTAATGCTGCTGGCTAATTAGGGACCAAGAAGAGATAAGCTATTCTTCCTAAAAGCTTTGCTTACTTTCACAAAGTGACTAAGGATGAGAAGAATACAGTTCATAATAGAATCATTGAATTTCCCTTTAACTAAACTAATACTAATTGTCACACCAAGAGCTCAACCCCAATTTATTATACTGAAAATGATAACTAATATTATTGAGTTCTTATATTATGGGGTATTTTACTTTGAAGATACTTGAGTATAAGTAGTGTGATGTACAAATTAAGACAAGTTCACTGTGGGTGCAATAAGTTAGAATTGGAAGTAATTTAAGTTGGAATCAATTAAATGGAAGTGGTTATTTAGCATTTCAGATATTTGTGGAATGAGTTGCTAGATGGTACATCATAGGAACACAGGCTCAGGCACAACAGAACTTTCAGCAAATGACTGCTTTATTACTTACATGGCACAGAGGCTCTAAAAGAGCAGAGGAAGAGATCTCATTATGGCTGGTCTCCTGTGGAGGCCAACTTCCTCAATAAGGGATAGTGGATGGCAACTCTGCATACCCCACTTCGTGATGGAGAGGAGAGACAAGTTTGTGCTGCCTGAGGAGGGGTATTTATACAATCCAGAGATAGGGAGAAATGCCATTGAGAGTTCCAACCTGATAAGCAGCTGGGGCTGCTTGTTCCTGGTTTGGGTTTAAGGTATGGCCAAATCACTCCATTAGATCTATCATTTATTCCTGACTACAGAAAAGAAATTAATTGAAACATCTTCACACAATAGGAAAGGAGGGACTGGGATAGGAGAGGGCTGGGAGATGGCCACTAGGTGTGTCTGTGGTTATCCCCAGAAGTCCAGTCTTCCACCTCTCCACCAGGCCTTGCCTATTCCTCCTTATTATGTTCCACATCATAAGACCACTTCCCACAGTCATGAAGATGGAGATGGGCAGAGCCTACTGGCCCATGGCTGTCTACAATGTTGACAGTAAAAGTATGATAATGTCAGTAACTGCAGCACAGTAGAAAGGCTTCACCATTACTCCAAGCAGGGTGATCAGGCCTATCTGAGGTAATGGTTGCATCCGTGCCCACCTGACCTCCGGGAGCCATCTGAGGAGGTTCCACATAGAATCCATTTGTATACTTTTCAGCCAATAGGCTTGCTGATGGATTTTGGTCACTTTATGTTCCACCTTCCCTAAGGTGTTAAACCACATATAGCAGATGTTAGTCATAACCCATATGCCTCCTTTTTGGGCTAGGAGGAAGATTAAGAAAATGAGATTATTAAAACCTACTTTGGCTAAAGAGTCAAATGATTTCTTCTGAGCCTGAAGGTCTTGTTTGGTGAACTCAGCAATGTCAGCCAAGGTAGCTGACAGATGATGTTTCATGTGTTCATTGGTGCTTACTCCAAGCCAGGGCAATAATGATCTTCCAAAATGGATGAATCCAGAATCATGGACAACCCAGGTAAATCATGCTTTGCTAGAGATAATAAATGGAAATATGAATGAGCTATTTGCCACTTTTATTTATTACATTGAGAATTGTTGCATCCAAACAGGTTGTCCAGGACATCCTAATGCTAGTTCAAATGTAAGGCAGGGAAAATCAGCTCCTTGAATGTCAATCTGGACTTGACAAAGAGGGGAGAGGAATTGAGAGTGAAGAGTCATATGGAAGATCCAGCACTTGGTCAGGTTTCCTGCTGCCATGATGGTCTAGTGTTTTCCTTCTAGGTTGCCAACTGGTCAAATCTTTACACAACAGGAAGGAGTGCAGAAAGTAGTCATGACAAGGTATTCATGCAACCCACCCATGGGAATCATGTTTCTTGGCCTGTTTTATTAATTTATCTTTCCCTTCTAAGGTAACCCAGTCTGTCTGTCCCTTGGGCAATAACCTTACATCTTTCCCATTGATCTGAGTGCCTTACTCATTTCTTTCAGCCCACTTCACCCCTTCCTGATAGATGGGAATTGTCAGAACTTCTTGAAAGTGTCCTATGACCATTCCCATGAGGACTGGTGGTCCAACCAGAGCCAGACATTTCCCACTAACCTCCAGAATTTGTGTGTCAGGCTCCATGCATCCAGTCTACTGCATTGTCACCCCATGTATATTAAACACTTCTAGACTTTCTTCCCTCATCCCACTTTCTGCCTGGTGGTCCTAACCTCCTCCTGTCCTGGAAATGGTGTGGAGGGTGTAATGGGGTAAAAAATGGGACAGTAGCTGGAAAGGAGAGTACTAAGTGGTGTGTCCTTGCTCCCCCTTTCAAAGCCAATCCTTATCTTGATCAGTGAAAAGACAGATTCACAGCAAAGCCTGGGTTCTTCTCCCAACCTTGACCCTTACCTGTGCTAGGAAGTGTGATAAGGCTGACTTTCCCTTCTGGGGAACTGCTGAGTTCAGTTTCCAGAGAGTCCGATTAAGTCCACCCAATAAGAGAGGTGTCAGGGTGTAGATGCTGAAGCTCCTTTTTTAGGTGGTTACTAAAGATTTCCTTAATGCCAGCTTTCTGCGGGTGGTGAGTTACTGGATGGCTCATCTAATTTTGTGTCTGGGTTCATCATTGCATGGATTGTGCAGTAAAGTGAGATCCTTGGTCAGAGGAGATGTCATCTGGATATCCAATAGTGTGGCAGAGCCACTTTTTCAAAGTGTCCTATGTATGTATTGCATCTGCATGAGTGACTGGAAAGGCAAGTCCATAGCCTGAATAAGTGTCTACTGCAATTAAGGTATAGGAATACCTGGGATGGTGGAAGAGAACTTATGTAGTCCACTTGCCATGACTGGCCCAATGTGGCCACTCTGTGAATAACCTTTTAATATCCCTTTTCAGGCTCTAATTTCTAACTGATATCTCTCACACTGGTAAATAGCAGATCGAGTCATTTTTAGTGAGAGAGATACTCCATGTTTCTGGGCCCTTAATTTCATAGTGTCAGAATTTCCATGTTCAGTTCAGTGGTTGATCCACTTACTGACAGAAACAACCATTGGAAATTCAGCTATTTCATGGATGCCACTGAGGGTAAGTTCATTGTTTTCACCCTCCAGGCAGGCCTCATCCTCTGCCCAGGAGCACCTCCAGTCTTATCAGATGAGAAAAAAGCAGCTCAGTGCATTCATTAATTGCTAGGCAATTCCAATGATGTTTATTGTGTTATGGTCCCTTGCTATGGATGTTAATATGGGTAACACAGATAGTGCCTTTCTATATTGCCAATTGTTTCCTTAAGTTCCTTACCCACACTGGGGAACTTTGATTCTCCATGAACCTGACCATACTGTTAAGGCATAGTCTGCAAGACAATAAACAGGTAAATGGGGTTGCTTGGGTCAGTGTTCTAGGACTAAAAGAACTTCTCACAGTTCAGCTCATTGGGTGCTTTTTCCAATGCTAGAGGTGACATATAGTCTGTCAAGTAAAGGACACAGTCACTGCTGCCCAATTTACACCATGGGCTTCAGTTTCATCAATCAGTGAACAAGCACAGAATATCTGGTGGCACATCCCTGAGTAAGATTCCCCAAGATGTCAATGCAAAAAGGGAAGGGCCCTCATCTGGTGTTGCAACAAGATCATCACTGTAGAGGGACACTACTTATCCACTCATGTAAGTGGAGGCCTGACCAAGCATGATCCTGAGTATACCACTGTCACTTCATGATACCCTGTTGCTGGACACTGCCTGGGTGAGTTTTCTGATTACTCATAAAGCAGGACCTGATGGTGATTTCTGACCTCAAGAGGATCTGGGAGCTCTTGATAATCTTACATTTCCACTAAGCCCCAATAGCACACCAGATGTTGCCTCTAGGAGGTAGAGTAGCACTGGGCTACATCTGGGAATTTCTTGGTTCAAAAACTCAGGGGTCTGAAAATTTCTGTTGATCCTTCCTTTTGCCAAATGGACCAGTTGACATGGGTCTGGGTGGCCAAAACCACAGCTCAAATGGAGATACAGGCTGTAAAAGTCCTAGAGTCAGGGTGGCTGAAATAGTTACTTTTACCTCCTGCAAGGCCTGCTCCTCCTCTGTCCCCCAGAGGAGAATATCTGCTTTCCATTCTATCTTATCTCAGTATACTGAGATGAGGAGGAATGTGTTGGTGCTAAAATGCACAAAGTTCAATCAACCATTGGCCTTCCTTTTTGGAGATGGGTGTTTAGGGACAAGAATTTGTTCCACTCCCAGTCAGGAATCTGATTCTGTACTCCAGTCCATATTCTATGTAAGAAGGTGACCTACTGGGCTGGGTTTTGTATCTTGTCAGGATTTATGGCCCAGCCAGATTGTGAAATCCCAGTTAGAAATGTATACAATCTTTGGGCAGTTTGCTTTCTGTATTGGCCCACCAAGATATTTTTAATAGAATCTCCTTGACAATGGTAGCTTACTTAAATCCTGTCCCACCAATTGGTGGCAAATAGAGGGATACTTTAAATCCCCCCAAAACAGTAAAGTGAAGATATACTATAAGCCTGCCACTAGAATGTGATTTGATCTTGGTCTTCATCCTGGAGTGATATGGAGAAAAAAGGCATTTTCCAGGTCAATGACTACATACCAAACTCTGGTGGAGACCATAATGGCTTTCATGAGAGTTTTATTTGCCCAACAATAGTGACCAGAATTCATTGGGACAGGGGAACATACCCTTGCAACCATTGACATGATGGGCAGTGGTGCAGGATATCAATCCATTTAATTCATTGCCCAGCAATTTCCCGAGGGTTGGCAAAAGGCACAAAAGGGCCAACCCACAGGGTGACAGTAACCTGTCATCACAATACCCATTTGGAATGCCTGAAACCTCCCAATGCTATTTATTGTCCCCTCCCCTCTGTTGGAATGATGGTGACCCAGGCACCTATATCCAAAAATACTATAAAGGCTTGTTGACTCACCCCAAATTGTACACATACTGGGACACATGGCCTTGATCCCTGGAGGGTTGGCCAAGGTCCTTAGCCCAACATCTAGGCCATTTTCAATCTCACTTGGGGGCCAGGCCCCTCAGTTGGACCCAGAGGGAGATCTTCAGGATCCTTCTTCTCCTCTGGCCTTCATATCTGGTGATTGTGGGGAGGAAATTAGGCATGGAAAAACTATCCCTGTTGAACCCGTGGAACTCCTTCTAATTTACAATTTTTCCAAAGTTTTCCATTGGAGATTTTGTCTATAATGTCCTTTCAAATTCCTTGCTTTCATTTTAAATTAATTTTCAAAAAAATATAACAAAAAAACAAAAACATTCTTAACATATGATCATTCCGTTTTACATATATAATCAGTAATTCCCAATATCATCACATACTTGCATATACATCATCATATTCATTTCTTAGAACATTTCCATCAATTCAGAAAAAGAAATAAAAAGAAAACAGAAAAAAATCATACATACCATACCCCTTACCCCCCCTTTCATTGATCACTAGCATTTCAATATACTAAATTTATTTTAACATTTGTGCCCCCTATTATTTATTTTTATTCCATATGTTTTACTCATCTGTTGATAAGGTAGATAAAAGGAGCATCAGACACAAGGTTTTCACAATCACACAGTCACATTGTGAAAGCTATATCATTATACAATCATCTTCAAGAAACATGGCTACTGGAACACAGCTCTACATTTTCAGGCAGTTCCCTCTAGCCTCTTCATTACATCTTGATTAACAAGGGGATATCTATTTAATGTATAAGAATAACCTCCAGGATAAACTTTCAACTCTGTTTGGAATTTCTCAGCCATTGACACTTTGTTTTGTCTCATTTCACTCTTCAACCTTTTGGTCAAGAAGGTTTTCTCAATCCCTTGATGCTGAGTCTCAGCTCATTACAGGATTTCTGTCCAATGTTCCAAGAAGGTCCACAACTCTGGGAGTCATGTCCCATGTAGACAGGGGGAGGGTGGTGAGTTTACTTGTTGTGTTGACTGGAGAGAGAGGCCATATCTGAGAAACAAAAGAGGTTCTCTTGGGCATGACTCTTATGCCTAATTTTAAGTAGGCTTGACCTATCCTTTGTGGGGTTAAGTTTCATATGAACGAACCCCAAGATTGGGGGCTCAGCCTATAGCTTTGGTTGCCTGCGCTGCTTGTGAGAATATCAAGAATTCAAATTGGGGAAGGCAAATTCAACTTGGGGAAGGGGATTTTGCAAATACTTTTTTTATTCACTGTTCAAATCACTCTGGGATTCATCGGGGCATCACTCTGGACAAACCAACAAAATCTCATGTCCTACTCAATGTTCCATGTACTCATGGTGTTCAATTAAGCTGTCCACATAAGTTATATTAGGAAATGTACTAGTCAAAATATAAATTTTGTTCCAAATAAACATTTTTTGCTTTAGTCTCACATATAAGTTAAAATTTTAAAATACTATTTACCATATATTTTCAGCACCCTGCAGTAATGACATTCCTTTGTTCTTCCTCATGCAAAAACATTTTTAAAGTTTGTACATTTAGTCACTATCATTATACACTCTAGACATTCCTAGATTATACCATCTCAATCTTTATCATATATCTTTCTTTCTGATTTCATTTGTGCCACCAGCCCTCCTCCCCCTATCATTCTCACATACAGCTTCATTCAGTGTTGTAACAGAATCGTATTACAGTTAGGTAGTACTGTGCTATCCATTTTTGAGTTTTTACATTCAGTCCTGTTGCACAATCTGTATCCCTTCAGCTCCAATTACCCAATATCTTACCCTATTTCTATCTCCTGATGGTCTCTGTTACCAATGAATTCTCCAAGTTTATTCACTAATGTCAGTTCATATCAGTAAGACCATACAGTATTTGTCCTTTTGTTTCTGGCTAATCTCACTCAGCATAATGTTCTTAAGGCCCATCCATGTTGTTACATACTTCATAACTTTATTCTGTCCTACTCTGCCACCTGTTGTGACTACCATATTGTCTGCTCCTGCTGTAGAAATATCATTGCATCTGCCTGGGAGTAATTATTTTTCTGCAAAGCATTAACCTGTATGCCTTGAGGCAGAGAGTGGGAACAACTTGAGCTATATGTAATTAGGAATGATTCTGTGCTTATTGATATTTATACAAATGACAGATTTAGGTCTAAGTCTTGCTTTCAATGTAATCCACCACCTGGTGGGGAGATTTAGGGTGAGGAAATGCATACATTCCACCAATTTCTAAATATCAAAGCCTCCTTTTATTTACCAAAATGACCTTACAATTGTATAATGGGCAGATTGTCCCAGGAATTTTGGACTAGACTGCTTACTATGTGCCAGGCCCTCAGCTAAATAAATGATCTACTTTATCTTATTTAATCTTCAAATAAATCTTATGAGAAAAGTATTTTTATTGTCTTCATTATTCAGATTGGGAAAATTGAGGTTTAGAGACATTAAGTAACTTGGCATAGCTGCAAAATGATAGATATGAGAACTTAATCCAGATCTTTCTATTCCAAAATGTCCAACATGGTCTAGAATTTGCCAAAGTGTAAGACATATACCTTAGTGATATACATGGATTATTTCAGATTACACATAGATAAAGCATTTAAGAAAATAACTCAGGGAGAAAGCTATTTTCTTTCATCTTCACTTTGTTTTTCTGGTTGTCCAATCAAAAATAACTTCCATCCTAGCCATGCTCCTTCTTATAACTCTGTTTAATTTTAGTGAATCAGTTCTAACTTAAATTGTCTTGTACATTTGTTTGTGCTGTTTGCTTATATCCATATTTTAATGGAATCCAGATGAAACCACATTTCTTAAGATTCAACACATAGTAGATGACCAATTTATGAATAAATGAATAGATTATGTCAAAGAAAAAGTCTCAATTGATGCAAATGAGCCTTTAATATCTTTCTAACATTTGTAAATCTTTCCTTTTAACAAAGAGGAACCAAAAGGTCAGAACCTGTGACAGATGGAAGTATATAGTTAAAGATTGTACCTGCTCATTATGACATTTTGACCAGCAACCCTGAATTTCTATTTAACCTGTTTCTTTTTTAACAAAATTTATTTATTATTTAAATATATGGGTTAATTATTAGAAAATATGAAGTAAATGAATATACAGTTGGGAAGTTATGGC
This sequence comes from Myrmecophaga tridactyla, assembly GCA_004026745.1. Taxonomy (NCBI): domain Eukaryota; kingdom Metazoa; phylum Chordata; class Mammalia; order Pilosa; family Myrmecophagidae; genus Myrmecophaga; species Myrmecophaga tridactyla. The sequence goes on from PVIY010006779.1 coordinate 17,647, forward strand.
AAATATTGTGACTGTCATATGCCATTGTCAGTGAAAATATGGGCAAGAATACTTTTGCAGGAGAGAAGTAGATGAATTGTGCTTTAAAATGCAGTTTGGTAATTCAATTATTTGCAAGTCTCTAGAGTGCTTCAGAAGAAGCTTCTCTCAATATAAACACAAAGACACCATGTGGTCATTGAGCTAGTTATATAATAAATTATCAAGATACAGACTCTAATGTATAAAATCAGAAAAGGGAGAAATCAACTTGGGCTTGAATAGACAGGAAATAGAAATGGCTTCATGGAAGTGGAATTTAGCTGTGTTTCTAAAAAATAAGATTTCACTAGACCTCCATCTACTGATTGCATCAACATCAATTAAAAGTCCACAGTGAGAAACTAATGTACCAGACATTCTAGGGGATACTAATTTAAAGGAGCTTGCTTCTGCTCTCAGGACACTCACATTATAGCAAGGGATTGACTTGTGGTGTTTAGCTCCTATATAAGTTAAAATAAAATAAAAGCTTAACCAGAGAGAGCAGTGATCAATTGCATCTGAAGAAAGAGGACACAACTGAAAAAATTGTATGGATTAAATCATATCCACAAAAAGACATGTTCAAATCCTAACCCCTAGTCCTGTAGATTTAATCAATTTGGTTATATTAGTTAAGGTGAGGCTAAACTGCACCAATATAGGCCTTAATCCAACATGACTGGAGTCTTATAAGCAGAGAAAATTTGGATCCATTAGTAAGAGAAAAGAGGAGAGAACTGGAGAGAGATAGCCATGTGGCACAGGCAGAGTTTGAGCTATGGATTTCTAGCAAGCCACCACCAGAATGCTGCATATTTCAAAGTGGCCCTGGCCCTGATGATACCTTGATTTTGGGCTTCTGGCTTCCAAAACTATATGACAATGTACTACTGTTGTTTAAGCCAACCAATCTGTGGGGCATTGTTACAGCTGCACTGTCAAACTAAAACATCTTCCTATGGGTGATGGCATTTGAGTTAAGCCTTTAAGGACTATGAAGATTTTTAGCATTGTTGGGTGATTTGAAGGTATATGGAAAACTAAGCTGAATATAGGTTGAAGTAGAAATTGACATGCTATGTTAACAGGACAATAAGGAAACTGGCTTGATTTGTGGGATCAGATCATGCTGGGAAGTAGTGGGAGATAAAATTGGATGCATAAGAAGCAGTCAGATTGGGGCACAACTAGGTTTTGTGAGTTCTGAAGCTTATTTATTTGGGGATCCTCATTTAGAGAAATACTCTAAAATGAATGCAAAATTAGGTATGAAATATATGTATTTAGACAGAAAAAAATCACAATATATTTCAAATTTTAAAAAGCTGACAAACAAGAAATTCTAGATAAAACAGTTTTATTAAATTATAGCCTGAAATACTTCCTTAGTACTTTTCTTCATACAAGTGTTGCCTGAATACTCATTGATTGCTTCTTCCTTTGGCAATGGTTCTGTAATAAAATGTCTATGGAAAGAATTGAAGGACAATTCTTTTTACCTGCAGTGTAATAGACAGAAATTTTATTTTTATCATTGATAGTTTTAAAAAGGCTCTTTCAGCTTCACAACTTATTACCTGTAATATGTAAATTTTAGAATTGTCATCAACCTTGGTAACATTCTACAAGTTTCTTCCACATGTGAGCTGAAAGACTTCATGGAACTTTAAATTTTTGTCTACAATGACTAATCTGAATTGATGGTACTCATTAACAAACTTGTCATTGATGTCCTCTTTGAAGTGGCAAATTATAACTTTTATAATATCTTTGTCAGTGTCAATATAATTGTCAACTTCTTGACAATTGTGAAATACTTATGACCTGTCTCATATGAGGCATGAGGCAAAACCAGAGTGGAACGAGACAGTGATCTTAAATGAATATAGCTGAAGTGTGATACTTTTGTAAATTTTTCAAAAACATAAATTATGAAAACACATTGCTAGGGACAATCTAGGACCATGAAAGGAGCCTGTGCAAGGTAGGGACCCAGAAGACTGTTTCATTAGCTTCACAGAAATTCCACCTCTTGGTAAGATTTTTGAGAATTTTCATTTTTTCAAAGATTTTTGAGAATTTTCATTTCCAGGAAAGAAGAGTGACCCTAAAAGATACACCAAATGAAGAAGTAAGAGACGTTGGATGAAGGAAGTAAGGGAATATAAAATGCTAATGTGGATTTTTATGTGTAAATTCCAGGATAAATTTCTATACTACATATGGTAGTAGTTCAAGAACAACTGTTCTTCTAGGGATGAACATTGCTTACCGCTAAGAATATGCTCCTATAAATAAGGCAATGGTTCTAAATTATTTGTTAAAGTAATATTTACATTTGGTTAATTTTTCATTATAATTGTCTACCCATGATTTTATTCAGATACTGTATCACAATATTTATGCACCTGTGGACACAATGACTACTACTTCATTTTGCAGCAAATTACATGATACAGATTTAAAATATCATTCTGGGCAATTCTGAGACTGTAGAAGTTAAAGAGCAATAAAAATGGCCATCAAAAACATTCTAACATGCTAAAACAGTAAAAATGTACAAATTATTTTAGGGTTTATCAGATAATTTCACTGTGAAAATAAAACTTTCATGAAAGAGCAAATGCTAGATCATGCTGCAGAATAAGCTTGGAGGAAATTTTGGAGGAAAGAAATAAACTGAATTATTTTTCTTATCACTAACACTTTAACTGTATCAGTTATGTACCCTATATGACTCAGAGAATCTCATTTACTTTCTGCAGAGTGAAGCAGCATACTAAAGCAACTGCTAATAGTCAGGGGTAATTTTAAGCAACAAAAATTAATAAGGTTGCTTTTCATTTTTTTAACTGGCCTTTTGTTTTATTTTGAACCATAACATTGTCAAGTGCAGCGGGTGCAGCCCAATTGTTCTTCAGTGTTTGGTAGAGTTTGCTGTAATTGATAATACTAGCATCTCCAATGAGTCACTCTAATTTGCTCTTTGAATTCCATTTGTAGCTTTCTTAGGTATAACTTCAGATTTAGGGTGACACTGCAACTCAGGTTGACAAAGAAAATAACTCAGAATAAAAGAGACAAGAGGATTATCAATCAAATGCAATGTATGAACTGTGTCAGAACCCCAACTGGAACAAATCAACTGTATTTTTTTTTAGATAATCAGATAAATGTAAATATAGTCTGAGGATTAGATCACAGTATGAAATTCATGTTAAATTGTTTGGTGTGATAGTGATATGGTATTTATGTTAGTAAAAAGACTATATTGGGGAGGGGGACAGGGAAAGATGGCACCATAGAGATGTTTGGAATTCAGTTAGTCCCCTATACCATCTAGCAAATAGCCAGAAACTGTCTGAACAACTATTTGGGGGCCATCTGTGATCAGACACTCAGTATAAAAATGTCTGGAATGGGTGGAAGAGCTGAGATGATGGCACAGAACTTTTTTTTATGATCATTCCATTCTACATATATAATCAGTAATACACAATATCATCACATAGTTGCATATTCATCATCATGATCATTTCTTAGAGCATTTGCATCAATTCAGATAAAGCAATAAAAAGAAGACAGAAAAGAATTAATGCATACCATGCCCCTTACCCCTCCCCTTCACCGATCACCAGCATCTCAATCTACTAAATTTATTTTAACATTTGTTCCCCCTATTATTTATTTATTTTTAATCCATATGTTTTACTTGTCCATTGATAAGGTAGACAAAAGGAGCATCCAACACAAGGCTCTCACAACCACACAGTCACACTGCAACAGCCCTATCATCATACAATTATCTTTAAGAAACATGGCCACTGGAGCACAGCTCCACATTTTCAGGCATTTCCATCCAGCCTCTCCATTACATCTTGACTAACAAGGTAATATCTGTTTAATGCATAAGAATAACCTCCAGGATAGCCTCTCAACTCTGTTTGGAATCTCTCAGCCACCGACATTTTTTTTTTTTGCCTATTTTGCTCTTCCCCCTTTTGATTGAGAAGATGTTCACAATCCCTGGATGCTGAGTTCCAGCTCATTCTAGGATTTTGGCACAGAACTTTGAGTAAAGCCCCCAAATTCCAAAAGCTGGCAGCCCTCCTCCACTGGCATGGCACACTCAATCAGGGACACTTCCCCATGGGAAAAAAGAAGTGGTTTCTACTGGGAGCAAAAGAGGATTGTTCAGCCAAGCTCCAACTGTTTTTTTAGTTAACAAATTTGGATTGCTGAATACATGCTCCAGGCACAGATAAACTGAGAGCAGGCAGAAAGGAATCCTGAGGTCTCCCCAGCAGAAAAGAGGTGGGGCTGATGAGAAACCACCTGCACCACCAACAAAAATAACAGACTTTTGAGGTCAGCCAAGCTCAGAATAATGGAAAAGGGCTGTACCCCAAGAAAAAGGGCACATAGAGCTGGCTACCATATCCTGCACCTGACAGGTGAACCTTGGGGGCTGGGGACTGGCTCTGAAAAAAATTTTCTGTTTTTATTTCTTCATCTTCTTTTTTTTAAACTCTTCTAAATAGCTCATTAGAGAAAGCCTCATACATTTTCAATTGTCATCCTTGACCCAGGCAAGTGTGGTGTTAAGATAGGTCTGAGAGACAAAGTAATAAGTCAGGTGAAGGAAATAATTCCCTAAAGGGCATATCTTCCCCCAAGAAAAGGGGGGTTGGGGGTGGGGCAGTGAGGCCTAGCTCAAGAGGCAGCCCTCAATCAGAGAATTCAGATCACAGGTGCTAATCACTAAGCCTGCCTTCTACCTCAGTCTTTGTCTCAATCATGTCCCTGGCAGGGAGTCTTAGAATTAAAGGCACTGCAGCACATTATGCCTATAGGGAGCTGCAGGCCGAGAAGCACCACCTACAGGGAAGGATAGGAAAAGCACAGAGTCGAGAGGTTTCACAGGAATCTCTGACAAATTGCTGGGTCTCATCCTCAAGGAAACTTGATACTAATTACACTCTCCTCCTGAGACCTGGGTCTGTTTTACTGGGAAAATCTGATTGGGGTTGAGTATATCTGGGGAAAAAAATTCCATTTAAGCAGGGCAAGAACCAGGAGTTCCATTTAAGCAGGGCAAGAACCAGGAAAATAAGAGCTGAAAAATTATGATCAGTTAAATAGAAGCTATGCTAGAAATCTAGAAATCTAGAATAAGTTGAAATGAATACCAAAGAACAGATAGAGAACAAACACAACTAACAAGAAAACCTTAGATAAAAGTTTGAAAATGACATCCAGAATAAACTATTTTGATAGTTTATTAACAGGGATCAAATGCCAAGATGCCAACAAAATTTATGAGACACTTTAGGAAAGACAAATGTGATACAGGAGTTGAAACTTCGAATGAGACACAGGAGTTGAAACAATTAACTAATATCCTCATTAGGAAAATATTCTCCTTAGATACCTTAATGTTTGTTTGGCCTCCTTTAAAAGAGTTCCAACAAAGGGCTATTTCAAAGGTTGATTCTTTTTCCTTACACAAGTCATTATGACATCACCAGACATCCTTCAGATTGATGCTATTTTTAGTCTCAAATAATCTATCTGCAATTTCCACAACTTCCTTCTCAATGTTTTCTTGACTGATACCCTTCACATGGATGTTGGAGCAATGGGCACCAGAGTAATGATTGGAGATGCCTTCCAGTATTCTTGAATTGTTCTGGCCAGACCCATGAATGACTAGAGGGTGGATGAAAATGGTGTTTCCCTTTTCCATTGCCAGGTGCAAGAAGGTATTTTTTACCCTGTGGCCCTTGGGTCCCATGGAATGTTATAATAATGCCCTCTTCCCACTGTGTTTAATTATGCTGCTTCAAGGGTCTTTGTGTGCTCTCAAGAGCACAGACAGCCATTGATGTTATCAGTGTTTTCCATGGCTGTCCAGGCACACACAACCTGACTGCTGGATGTGAAGGGTGCAGGTCCTAGTACAAGGAATGGCAGGACACCAATTTCCCTGAATCTGGAGATTTGTTTAGTTGCATGGTCGGCATGGCCATAATGTTGGGCCCAGTGAAGCACTTCACATATTTCAGAATCTGGGGAGAATGCAGAACTGAAGGGTTCCTCATTTTCATGTAAGTCTTGATCTTCGTAACCACTTTTTCATTTGGAATATATTCTGATTTTTCAGTGGTCACATATCTCATGACCATTAATCCCATTGGCTTCTCCTCCTTTTTGAATATTTTTTCAAACAGCCCTAAAGCACTGGATATTAACATCAGATACCAGAGTTTTGATGACAAGAAATCCATTTACTTCATAAAATTGTCTCTGTTCCAGGCTTAGAACATTATTATCCAATGTATCCTAGAATTGTTGAGGATAAATCCTGGGAGGGGAAAAGCCCCTTAAGTTGAGTAAGTTACAGTGGCTCCTGCATGAGCTGGCCCACGTGCCCCAGTGTGATAAAAAGATAGTTAGTGGCATGGGCCTTGGCAGCAGATAGCAGCAAGCCAGAGTACAGCCTGGACCTTTAATTACCTAGCAGTCTGCTTCTAGAATGGGGGATCCAGATGGGGGATGGATGGGAGGAGGGAGTATGGGAAGTGATGAGGGCAAGAGGAACTTGGAACAGGGGGTGGGATAGGAGGGGAAGATCCAAGGATGGAGCACAGCGGTGGGGGATCCTTTAACTTTTTTTTCAAATGTAGGAATTATAGTAGCAAGGATGATACATGTGTTCAGTTTTTTATTTTTTATTTTTTGCAAAAGTGCTTAATTTTGAGGAGTTCCCATTTATTTATTTATTTCTTCAATGTTCTTGCTTTAGGTGTAAGGTCTAGGAAACCACCTCCAAGTATAAGATTCATAAGATATTTCCCTACATTTTCTTCTAACAGTTTTATGGTCTTAGATCTAATGTTTCATTCTTTGATCCATTTTGAGTTAACTTTTGTATAGGATGTGAGATACGGGTCCTTTTTCATTCTTTTGCATATGGATATCCAGTTCTCAAGGCACTATTTATTGAAGAGACTGTTCTGTCTCAGGTGAGTTGGCTTGACTGCCTTATCTAAGATCAAATGTCCATAGATGAGAGGGTCTATATCTGAACACTCTATTCAATTCCATTGGTCAATATATCTATCTTTATGCCAGTACAATGCTGTTTCGACCGCTGTGGCTTCATAATATGCCTTAAAGTCAGGCAACGTGAGACCTCCAGCTTCATTTTTTTCCCTCAAGATACTTTTAGCAATTCAGGGCACCCTGCCCTTCCAGATAAATTTGCTTATTGGTTTTTCTATTTCTGAAAAGTAAGTTGTTGGGATTTTGATTGAAATTTCATTGAATCTGTATATCAATTTAGGTAGAATTGGCATCTTAACTATATTTAGTCTTCCAATCCATGAACATGGTATGTCCTTACATCTATTTAGGCCTTCTGTGATTTCCTTTAACAATTTCTTGCAGTTTTCTTTGTATAGGTCTTTTGTCTCTTTAGTTAAAATTATTCCTAAATATTTTATTCTTTTGGTTGCAATTATAAATGGAATTCTTTTATTGATTTCCCCCTCAGATTGTTCATTACTAGTATATAGAAACACTACAGATTTTTGAATGTTGATCTTGTAACCTACCACTTTCCTGTATTCATTTATTAGCTCTAGTAGTTTTGCTGTAGATTTTTCAAGGTTTTTGACACATAGTATCATATCATCTGCAAACAGTGAGAGTTTTACTTCTTCCTTTCCAATTTTGATGTCTTGTATTTCTTTTTCTTGTCTAATTGCTCTGGCTAGAACTTCCAACGCAATGTTGAATAACAGTGGTGATAGTGGACACCCTTGTCTTGTTCCTGATCTTAGGGGGAAAGTTTTCAGTTTTTCCCCATTGAGGATGATATTAGCTGTGGGATTTTCATATATTCCCTTTATCATTTTAAGGAAGTTCCCTTGTATTCCTATCCTTTGAAGTGTTTTCAACAGGAAAGGATGTTGAATTTTGTCAAATGCATTCTCTGCATCAATTGAGATGATCATGTGATTTTTCTGCTTTGATTTGTTGATATGGTGTATTACATTAATTGATTTTCTTATGTTGAACCATCCTTGCATAACTGGGATGAATCCTACTTGGTCATGATGTATAATTCTTTTACTGTGTTGCTGGATTCGATTTGCTAGAATTTTGTTAAGGATTTTTGCATCTATATTCATTAGAGAGATTGGTCTGTAGTTTTCTTTTTTGCAATATCTTTGTCTGCTTTTGGTATAAGGGTGATGCTGGCTTCATAGAATAAATTAGGTAGCTTTCCCTCCTCTTCAATTTTTTGAAGAGTTTGAGCAGGATTGGTACTAATTCTTTCTGGAATGTTTGGTAGAATTCACATGTGAAGCCGTCTGGTCCTGGACTTTTCTTTGTGGGAAGCTTTTTAATGACTGATTCAATTTTTTTACTTGTGATTGGTTTGTTGAGGTCATGTATTTCTTCTCGAGTCAAAGTTGGTTGTTCAGGGCAGCTGCCGTGGCTCAGCAGGCAGAGCTCTGACCTGCCATGCTGGAGGTCTGGAGTTCGATCCCTGGTGCTTCCTGCCCATATGCAAATTTAAAAAAAAGTTGGTTGTTCATGCCTTTCTAGGAAGTTGTCCATTTCATCTACATTGCTGCATTTCTTAGCATAAAGTTGTTCATAGTGTCCTGTTATTACCTCCTTTATTTCTGTGGGGTCATTGCTTGTCTCCTCTTCCATTTCTGATCTTGTTTATTTGCATCCTCTCTCTTCTTCTTTTTGTCAATCTTCCTAAGGGCCCATCAATCTTATTGATATTCTCATAGAACGAGCTTCTGGTTTTATTGATTTTCTTAATTGCTTTCATGTTCTCAATTTCATTTATTTCTGCTCTAATCTTTGTTATTTCTTTCCTTTTGCTTGCTTTGGGGGTTATTTTGCTGTTCTTTCTCCAGTTCTTCCAAGTGGACAGTTAATTCCTGAATTTTTGCCCTTTCTTCTTTTTTGATATAGGCATTTAGGCCAATAAATTTCCCTCTTAGCACTGCCTTTGCTGCATCCCCTAAGTTTTGATATGTTGTGTTTTCATATTCATTTGCCTCAAGATATTTACTGATTTCTCTTGTAATTTCTTCCTTGACCCACTGGTTGTTTAAGATTGTGTTGTTGAGCCTCCACATATTTGTGAATTTTCTGGCACTCTGTCTATTATTGATTTCCATCTTCATTCCTTTATGATCTGAGAAAGTGTTTTGTATGATTTCAGTCTTTTTAAACTTGTTGAGACTTGCTTTGTGACCCAGCATGTGGTCTATATTGAGAATGATCCATGAGCATGTGAGAAAAAGTTGTATCCTGCTGTTATGGGGTGTAATGTCCTATAAATGTCTGTTAAGTCTAGCTCATTTATTGTAATATTTGAATTCTCTGTTTCTTTATTGATCCTCTGTCTAGATGTTCTGTCCATTGATGAGAATGGGGAATTGAAGTCTCCAACTATTATGGTAGATGTGTCCATTTCCCTTTTCAGTGTTTGCAGTGTTTGCCTCATGTATTTTGGAGCACTGTGGTTCAGTGCATAAATATTTATGATTGTTATGTCTTCATGCTGAATTGTTCCTTTTATTAGTACATAGTATCCTTCTTTGTGTCTTTTAACTGATTTACATTTGAAGTCTAATTTGTTGGATATTAGTATAGCTATTCCTGTTCTTTTCTGGTTGTTATTTGCATGAAATACCTTTTCCCAACCTTTCACTTTCAACTTATGTTTATCTTTGGGTCTAAGATGTGTTTCCTGTAGACAGCATATAGAAGGATCCTGTTTTTTAATCCATTCTGCCAGTCTATGTCTTTTGATTGGGGAGTTCAATCCATTAGCATTTAGTGTTATTACTGTGTGGGTAGTACTTTCTTCTGCCATTTTTGCCTTTTTGGTTTTATATGTCATATCTAATTTTCCTTCTTTCTACACTCTTCTCCACACCTCTTTCTTTTGTGTTTTCTTATTTGTCTCTAGTGCTCCCTTTAGTATTTCTTGCAGAGCTGATCTTTTGGTCACAAATTCTTTCAGTGATTTTTTGTCTGAAAATGTTTTAATTTCTCCCTCATTTTTGAAGGACAGTTTTGCTGGTTATAGAATCCTTCATTGGCAGTTTTTCTCTTTTAGTAATTTACGTATATCATCCCCCTGTCTTCCCACCTCCATGGTTTCTGCTGAGAAATCTACACATAGTCTTATTGGGTTTGCCTTGTAGGTGATGGATAGCTTTTCTTTTGCTGCTTTCAAGATCCTCTCTTTCTCTTTGACCTCTGACATTCTGATTAGTAAGTGTCTTGGAGAATGTCTATTTGGATCTATTCTCTTTGGGGTGTGCTGCACTACTTGGATCTGTAATTTTAGGTCTTTCAAAAGACTTGGGAAATTTTCAGTGATAATTTCTTCCATTAGTTTTTCTCCTCCTTTTCCCTTCTCTTCTCCTTCTGGGACACCCACAACATGTATGTTCATGTGCTTCATATTGTCATTCAATTCCCTGAGTCCCTGCTCATATTTTTCCATTTTTTCCCTATAGTTTCTGTTTCTTGTCGGATTTCAGATGTTCCATCCTCCAGTTCACTAATCCTAACCTCTGTCTCTTGAAATCTACCATTGTAGGTTTCCATTATTTTTTCCATCTCTTCTACTGTGCCTTTTATTCCCATAAGTTCTATGATTTGGTTTTTCAGACTTTCCATTTCTTCTTGTTGTTCTTTCCTTGCCTTCTTCATATCCTCCCTCAATTCATTGATTTGGTTTTTGATGAGGTTTTCCATGTCTGTTTGTATATTCTGAATTAATTGCTTCAGCTCTTGTATCTCATTTGAACTATTGGTTTGTTCCTTTGACTGGGCCATATCTTCAATTTTACTGGTGTGATTTGTTATTTTTTTGCTGGCGTCTAGACTTTTAATTACCTTAATTAGTTTATTCTTGAGATTGCTTTCCCTTCTCTTACCTAGGGTTTTCTTCCTGGGTGAATTTGTTGTCTATCTGTTCTTTGACATTCAGTTCAGCTTTTTCTGGACTGCTAGCTTAGGTTTTGTTTAACAGAGAATAATATTTCAGTTCTTGTTTTCTTGTTTCTTGCCCTGCTTGTATGGTGCCTTTCCCCCCACTCCCCACCCTTAGGAGGGTCTATGTAGGTATTATAGCCTCCAGCCAGGTTTTCTGGGACTAAACTGGCCTCCTATCAGGGGGACGGAGTCACCTGCATCAGTTTTCCCTGAGGGTGAGGCCCAGCAGGTTAAAGACTTTCCTGTGAATTCTCTGGGCTCTGTTTTTCTTATCCTGCCCAGTATGTGGTGCCTGTCTGCCTGCAGGTTCCACCAGCATAAGATGATGTGGCACCTTTAGCTTTGGCAGACTCTCCCTGCTGGGGGCATGGTGGAGACAGAGGAGAGGTTGTAGGCTGGTTTTAATGGCTTCAAATTGTCAAGCCCTGGTGCCTGAATTCCTTGAGGGTGGGATTCCACCTGAGTTGGGCTTCACCCTTCCCCTGGGGAAGCCACAGGAGGGAGACAAGCCCCGAATGCAACCCTTTTCTGCCTATGCCTGGGGCAGTTGCAGCCTGAGAAGTCCTGCCACTGAATCCAGAGGCAGCCAAGCCTCCATAGAAACACAACCACAAAACCCTCCATTTCCTCCCCTTTCATCTTTCTCCATTAGCCCAATGAACGACCTCTGCTTTGACCAGGTTCACCTGAGCTGGGGGCCTATTTTTAGTAGTCAGAATTTGTTAATTAATTCCACAATTAGCATTTGGTTGGGCTCAGCCCCTGCTGTCGGTAAAGTCTCTTTCCTTTCCCCTCTGGGAAGCAGCCTGTGGGGGAGGGTCACTGGCTGCTGTAGCTTTGGGAACTCATGGTTCTGGGGAGGTTCACAGCCGGTCCAGCTGGTCCAGACTGTGGTATGTTGTGTGTCCAGTCACTGACATGGCTCCAGGAGCTGTTCTTTACTGTTTCTGGTTATTTAGTAGTTGTTCTGGAGGATGAACTAAAATGCACACATTGCTAAGCTGCCATCTTGGCCACTGATGCCCATGTGGCCTCTTGATTTATGGATTGTTTTGACAGCCCATGATCATGTCCAGAACTCAAATAAACTTCATCAGTTAGTCAAAATTTGTCAGTGAGTATTGAATTTTATGTGATTTAGATAAAAGGAGAAGATTTACAAGTATAATTCAAGGCATAATAGTATGAGAGAAGGTGTAGTAGTTTGCAACAGCAAAACTTCTTTGGATAATTATTTTCTTATCACTAGATTCAAAGAAGGGTGTAAGAGATTGATGGGAGATGACAAGTAAAGTAAGCACGCTTGAGTTTATGGAGAAAGACAAAGTTTCAGCAACTCACTCCCAATCCATGGGCATTGAAAACAGTTTGTAAACAGAATGTTCAAGTCCATACGCACCTCCTTTGTTATATACAGTGAGGTAGCATATAGATAATATGTATTAGACGTCAATGCACCTCTTAGAGAACTAAAGCTATAGCATAACTTTTATCAGAAAAAGAGGAAATTTCACCTAATTTTATTTGTGGTGTTTACCATATGCCAAGAATTAACTTAATTACTTTATAAATATGAGCATAGTTAATCCACATAACAATTCTATAAAGTAGATATCAATATTCTCCCTATTTCATAGATTAGAAAATTGAGGCCCTAAGAAGTTACCTCATTCACGTAAGGTGGAACAATCCATAAGTAGAACCAGAATCTATCCTGTCAGTTTAAGTCGAGTCCATGTTCTTAACATGTCTCTTCATTGTCTGTTGAACTCTGAAATTCTTGTATGCATACATGTAAAAATAGCATTCAAAAATTCAGATTCAACAATGAGGGTAAGGGGGTGTTGGGAGCCTGCTAAATAATGGCTCCTGTAAAGTTTATTTGTGGGATAAGCATGTATATAATGATGATTTGATGGTCCAGCAATTCAGATTCCAGTGTATTCAGTTTTAAAATATGAGGACAAAAGAAAATGTTCATCAGCTTGAAATTAATTTTTAAATGATGTACATGCATTTCTAGGCAATTTGAGAGGATTAAGGGATAATATGAATTTGCCAAGTACCTTGAGATTCCAAGGAACCATAAGGGCATTGTGTATTGAAAAAAACATTAATTGTGGCCCTGTGTTTTTAATTCTTTGCCTTTTAGTTTTGAAATTAACTTCACAGATTGAAATAGTGGCAATGGCAGTCATCAAAGCAGGTTACAAGTCTGAAAACTAGTAAGTGTGAAGTGATGATATTTCAAGCCATTTGGCATTGTTTATTGTTTTGGGATCTCCCTTTAGGGTACCATGGGAAGAGGAATAGGGCAAGGAAACCAGCAAATTGGCAGAGCCCTGCAGCTCCACAGTGTCACTGCAACTGAATACCTATGCTGTTGTCTCTTCTAGAGAACACGGTTTTGCATAATATTTTGTTGGCTTAAAAGGTTCTGTGGCATAAGATCACTTAAATATCACTGAACATCATTTAATCAAGTTTCACTCATTTTCTTAATCAAGACTCAGTAAAGTTATACATAGTAACATACTATAGCCAATATAAAATTATGAGTCTTAATGACTCACAAGGCAAGTAGCAATCAAGTATTAATGGATCATCTGACTGACTTGATTGTTTAAACTTACCAATCTATGCAAAATTGTTAAACTATCTCCTGTGCTTAAATGTAGCTCAAATTATCTCTGATTTTCTAAAACTGCTCCTCCACTTGTACTTTCAGTTCAGGAAGCTTAACCCTTTTAACTGTATTGTACAAACCTCAGGGACTGTTTCAGAGCATGAGACTATCCGTTATTTCAACATTATTTTGTTGAGACATTAACAAAAGATGGTGTTAAGCCTTTGACATTATCAAACTGATTTGGAAAGATTCTGAACTGAACATCAAAAAATTATATGCCATTCAGTGTTACAGAGAAAACCATTTAACCTACAAATCTATAATTGAAAACCAAATCTTTTAAATATTAGAATAATTATCCAACAGTGGAATGAGACCCATGTTGCATACCTCGAAATAGAGCAATATAGAATGCAAATTACATTGCCTTTAAGGAAAAAAATTAGATTCCAAGAATTGACTTGCATTAATGATATGCTAATGTAATGTTAAGGAAAACTGAAACTTGATCTACTTTGCCCAAGTTTTCCCCTGCTTCTGAATGACAATTATAATTGAAGTGGAAAGGTCCATTAGAACTTTCCCATTTCCAGAGCATGCAGGAACTGGACCTGGAAGATCCAAACTAGAAAAGAGTCAATAAGACTGAGTAAAGAATCAACTACTCCTTGGTACATATTGCCAGTTGGAGTCTACATAGCAAAGGCTTTTCATTTAACAAAAAATAATGTGCACTCTGTGAGTGAAATTTTTAATATATTTGCAAGGTTTTTATTACAACAATATTTGGTAATCAAAACACTGGGGAAATATAAATGCCTGTCAATAGGGGAAGAAGTGATACACTGTAATTCATTGATTAATATGGAGCCATTAAGAAGACTGAGTTTCTCCATACCAATTAATGCAAAATAATTTTTCACAATTCATTTTCAAGTAAGAAAAACTATCTATAGGAAGGTACATATAATCTATTCTCATTGCTATGAAATAAAGAAAAAATGTAAATATCTATACATGTGTGTGTATTTGGATGTGATCATCTAAACATGGAGATAGGTGAAAAATATAGTTCAGAAAATTAATTTTAGTTATCTAGGAGGACTAGAAGTGTAACAGGGTATGTAAAAACATAAAGAGATGCTTGAAAAGGTGGTTACCAAAATGTAAAGTAAAATGTTAAGATCCTTAATGTCAAACATTAATTTTTTTACTATATTTTTTATTTTGAAATAGGAATTTTTAAATTTCACAGGAATTTGCAAATTAGTACAAAGAGTTCCTTGGTATCCTTCACCCACTTCTCATAATGATAATATCTCTCATAACCACAATATATTGTCAAAGCCAGGAAATTGATGTTGGTGCAATAATATCAACTCAGGTACAGACTGCATTTGGATTTCACCAGTTTATATAAGCATTGATTACTTTTTTTTAACTTTTTTTGTTGTATAGTATAACATATATAAAAAGCAAAGAAATGAAATAGCAATAGTTTCAAAGCACTCTTCAATAAGTAGTTATAGGACAGATCCCAGAGTTTGTCATGGTCTACCATACAATCCTCTTAGACTTTTCCTTCTAGCTGCTCCATAATTAAAAAAATAATAATATTTTTTATCACCACAATCAACTTTTTTCTTTCTTTTTTTGTGAAAAATCACATATATTCATAAAAGCAATCAATTTCAAAGTACAGCACCACAATTAGTTGTAGAGCATATTTCAGAATTTGACATGGGTTACAAATTCACAGTTTTATATTTTTACTTCTAGGTGCTCTAAGATACTGAAGACTAAAAGAGATATCAATTTAATAGTTCAGTAATAATAGTCATTTGTTAAGTCCTATCTTCTCTGCATAGCTCCACCATCACTTTTGATCTTTCTATCCCTCTCTTTAGGGGTGTTTGGGCTATGGCCATTGTAACTTTTTCATGTTGGAAGAGTCTGTCACTAATATGGGGTAGGAAGATGGAACAATCTCATGTTCTGGAGAGGCTGGGCCCTCTAGGTTTCAGGACTTATATGGTCCAGGGACACATCTGGAGGTTGTAGGTTTCTGGACAGTAACACTAGTGCATGGAACCCTTGCAGAATCTTATACGTTGCCTTAAGTACTCTTTAGGATTGGCTGGAAAGGTCCTGGTTGGGGGTTGGCAAGTTATGATAGGTAGCAAGGTCTAACAGGAGCTTGCATAAGAGCAATCTCCAGAGTGGTCTCTCTACTCTATTTGATCTCTCTGCCATTGATACTTTATTAGTTACACTTCTTTTCTTCCCTTTGGTCAGGATGGAATTGTTGATTTCATGGTGCCAAGGCTGGATTCATCCCTGGGAGTCATCTCTCATGTCACCAGGGAGACTTTCACCCCTGGATGTCATTGTCCCACGTATGGGAGAGGGCAATGATTTCACATGCAGAGTTGGGCTTAGAGAGAGTGAGGTCACATCTGAGCAACAAAAGAGGTCCTCCAGAAGTAACTCTTAGGCATACCTATTGGTAGTATGAGCTTCTCTGCTATATACACAAGCTTCACAAGAGCAAGCCTCAAGAACAAGGGCTTGGCTTATTGAATTGGGTGTCCCTAATGATTGACAAAATATCAGCGGATTCCCTAGTGGTAAAGTTTAATAGTTTCATATTTTTTCTTCCAATGCTCAAGGGACAATGCCAATACTTTTTGATTATCTGCTTAATATATTCTAGAATGCATCCAGGCATTACATTATGCTATACAGGGTTAGAGGACCTCTTTCTTATTCTGGGCTCCCAGTGTTTTAATTGTTCAAATGAGTTCTACAGATAGTTTGTGTTAGATTATATGTTACAGGAAATTTGTGTTCCAGACCAAATAAACCTTTATTCCTTTGGTCTCAAAGATTATGTGTGGTTCTAAAACATAGACACTGTCTTCCTTACCCCTGTGTTCTGAATTACTTTAACTGCAACCTGAATTGCTTTGCTCTTATCTCTGCATATCAGGATATGTGTGTGTTTGTGTATGCCTCTCAAAATCCAGAAATAATAATTACCACTCCAGACTAAATGTGTCTGCTATAAAAGCTTACAATCTAGGCCCCTGTTTTCTTATAAGCATTTTCTAAAGGAGATCATACCATCATTGTTATTTTATTTCTGGCCTATTTTGCCTCAACAGATGTCCCACACATTCATTCACAGTGTTGCATGCCTCATAACTTTGTTCCTTTTTTGTATCAGCACAACATTCCTTCATAAGTATACACCTTTGATCACCAATATACTTCTCAATCAGTGCATCCTTCAGCCACCTGCATTCATCAGGGTTTATGTATATTGCCTGAAGTCCACAGTCCATCAACATTCTCAATTTTAGATAGTTTCATTGTTCCCAGGAGAAAGAAAGCCAATAAATACACCCTCACCACATAGGAAATCTCAACCTCCTCTTAACTCTTGTCCCTCCCTCCATTATTTACCTCTGCTGTTGCTGTGGTAGTGCTGATAGTTTCCTTTTGAACATAGCTCATCCCATTTAATAGCAATTTTCCCCCTGTACCCTGGACTTAAATGCTTTTTATCCAAGAATCATATCTTTGAAGTAGTTCTTGCAAGAACTGATTTATATTTCTAGTGTTAATCAGTGGGACATGTAGGTCTATACAACCCCCTTCAATTCTTGTTCATCTTCAAGGCACTGATTTTTAAATGCATACTTTACATTTTTCCCAAACTTGACCCAGTAGGTACTCCTATAGGAACACACACATATGTTCCATTAAGAACTTCTGAGGAAGTAACTTTAAGTAGCAAACTTCCCCATTTAATTTTCTAAAAAGGTAAAGAACAATCAGATCATTCATGTAAGCAAGCATATTCTTTAACAAGTCTTTCAGTAAAAGTCATGTAATCATCACAGATGTTAGATTTTCACATTTTAAGTCCTACACATCTTCACAGGCTCTGCCATTGCTTTTCCACACCTGAGAGTCACTTTGCCCCTCTCACCAATTCTCTGAAACAGGAAAAATTTGATAGCATCCACAGCTGGAAGATGGATGGGATGGGATTCTCTACTAGGATTGAGGTGGGTTTAATGAACCTACAATGAAAGTCAGAAGCTGCAACTTATAAATTCATAGTCCCAAAGATGATGCTAAAATGCTGTAATGAGTTGTACAGGTAGAGCAATGGTTTGATTCTACTGCCAATTTGGTTAGGTGATGATGCCCAGTTGTCTGGACAGGCAGGGACTTGCCTAACCACTGCTGCAAGGATATTCCATACCTGGTTGTTAAACCAGAAGGCAGGTTTATTAAATCATCAATTAGTTGATTGCCACTGTGACTGATGACATCTATGATCAACTAAGAGAGCATTTCCCACCAATGAGATCATCTAATAGGTAAGAGACAGTTAAGGAAGAAGAAGGAATTTTTCTCTTCAGCCAGTGAACCTTTCCTGTGGAGTTGTCAGTGCCCTTCATTGAAGTTACCAGCTTCACAGCCTGCTCTATGGATTTTGGACTCTTACCTTGGCTAATAAAGCTTGGTATAGGAAGTGGTTCTTGAGAAACAGAATCTTAAAAATTGTTTTTGGCAATTGGCTTTCTACTCTGACTAGACTGAAAGGCACTAATGACTATTTCCAGTAATGAAGACAGCACTGACAGTCCTTGGGATTGAGTTGGCAAAAGTGGTATGTAAAATATCACCATTTGATTCAGATAATTGTATTCTTATACAAGGCAAGGCTCTGTGTGAGAGTGTACTTGACACCTTAATGGAATTTTGTGGAATTAAGAGGTATAATCATGTTGACTGATTGTTGTTAGATATGCTGTATACAGTAATGAGGGAAAGGGATGAGCTGAAGGTTTCAAATTTGCAACTTTAGTGCCATACAAAAGATTTAAATGTATCCATGTGTGCCCTGAAAGAAAATCTTATTTTCTTTGATGACAGACTTGAGATCTCCAAAATCCAGACACAGAGACTAATTGTGTCAGAAGCAGATTTACAGCACAAAATAAAATCTCAATCTTGTAGGGTGTCTGCTGTTAAAGTAAGGGCTTTGATTGGAAAAGAATGGGATCCTGAAACTTGGGATAGGGACTTATAGCTTGATAATATTAGTAATGGGGATATGGAAATTTTGGAATCTGCTGATACTTTGCTAGATAGCAAGGTAATGGGCTGTCCTGAGGAAACAGCTACCCTACCTCTAGCCTGCCCTAAGGAAATAGCCACCCAATCTGTAGCCTGTACTGAGGAAAGGCATTCCCAACCTCCATCCTACCTTGAGGAAACAGTTTACTAGGCTCCAGTTAGCACAGAGGACTCTGCCATCCAACCTCCACATAAAACCATTAACCCTTCATTGCCTGATAAACCTGTAACAAACTCCCCTGGGAAAACAGACTTCACTCCTCTGTCTGAAGTGAATAATCCTGCTTCACCAGATGAAGCCGCTATGGAATGCCTTGAGGTAATTTGCTCGAAAGACACTTCTATTTCTTTTCATGAGCAACACCCACCATCCCTCTTTTCTTCAAGACATAACTAGGCTAAAGTCCCAACAGGCCCCAAAGGGTGAGGTACAAAGTGTGACCCATGAGGAGGTATGCTATACTCCAAAGGACTGCATGAGTTTTCCAATCCATATAGACAGAAATCAGGGGAATATGTGTGAAAATGGATGTTAAGGGTGTAGAATCATGGTGGAAGGAATATAAAGTTGGATCAAGTTGAATTTATTGATATGGGCTCACTAAGAAGAGATTCTGGATCCAGGGTTTTAGCTCAGGTGTTAGAAAGGGCATTAAGAATTTGTTTGGATGGTTGACTGAAACATGGATCAAAAGGTGGCTGACATTACCTGCAATCAAAATGCCAGAATTGCTTGGTATAATGTAGATGAGGGGATTCAGAGGCTTAGAGTGATTAGAATTTTAGAATGGAACTATAATGGAAGACCTGATAACACATCCCAGAAGACACATCGTTGATCAGAACTTTGAGAAATAAATTTATGAGATTTAGCTCCACCATCCCTGAAGAGCTCTGTAGTTGTGCTTCTCTGTAGGTCAGATATTACTGTGGGAACTGCTGTTGATGAGCAGGAATCTTTAAACAATGGGGATGATTGGGATCTTCTGTTGTCAGAAGCCATATGGCCACACTTAATAACTATAGACAAGGTGGGCATGGGCACTGTAATGGGAAGCAGACTCAAAGCAGCAGTCAAAATAATCTGATACACAGAGATGGGTGACACTGGCTAGTAGATCATGGGGTACCTAGAAGTAAAATAGAAGGCAGTCTACTAAATTCTTTTTTGAGCTATATAAGTAGAAGAATTCTAGGTCAAGTGAACATAAGTCTAAGTAGATTACAAGAACAGAGAGCCGTGGCTCCTTAAATCCCAGGCTTTAGATAGTTTACAAACCCAGAACCCTTTGAATGAGGGGGTGGCAAGATGCCCTTGGGGAAGAACCCTGTTACACTGAATGAAATTTACACTGTTAACCTTCTTACCAACTTTCCCAAAGGAGACCTCTGGTCTTTTAACAGGGTGACTGTACATTGGGGAAAAGGAAATGATAATATAATTTGGGGATTATTACACATTGCCTCAGAAGTGACAGTAATTCCAGGACTCCCGCACATCACTCTGGTACACCAGCCAAAGTAAGGGCCTATGGAGGTCAGGTGATCAATGGAGTTTTAGCTCAGGTCCATCTCACAGTGGGTCCAGTGGGTCCCTGGACGAAGTTGTAGTTATTTCTACAGTTTCAGAATGCATAATTGGTATCAACATGCTCAGCAACTGGCAGAATCCCCACATTCATTCTCTGCCTCATGGAATGAGGGCTATTATAGTAGGAAAGGCCAACTGGAAACCAATAGACCTGACCTCTACCTATCATAATAATCAGTCAAAAGTAATACCAGATTCCTGCATGAATTGCACAAGTTACTGCAATCTTAAGGAATTGAAGGATGCAGTGGTGGTGATTCCCACCACATCCACATTTAGCACTTTTGTTTGGCCTGTACAGAAAACAGATGGGTCTTGGAGGATGCCAGCGGATTATCATTAAATTACCCAGGTGGTGACTCCAATTGCAGCTGTTGTTTCATTTCCTCATTGCTTGAGCAAATCAACATATTCCCTCATAACTGGTATGCAGCTATTGAGCTGGCAAATGTTTTTTTCTCAATAACTGTCATTAAGAACCAACAGAAACAGTTTGTATGTAGCTGGCAAGGCCAGCAATATACCTACACTGTCTAACCTCAGGGATATATCAAGTCTCCAGCCCTATGTCATAATCTTGTCCTCAGGAAACTTGATTACCTCTCCTTCACTCAAAACATTACACTTCTCCATTATAGTGATAATATCATGCTGATTGGAACTGGTGAGCAAGAAGTAGCAACTACTCTAGGTTTACAGGGAAGGCATTTGTGTGTCAGAGTATGGGAGATAAATGCAGGGGCCCTTCACCTCAGTATGATTGCTAGGTGTCCAGTGGTGTGGGGCATATTGAGATAGCCCTTCTAAGGTAAAGGACAAGCTGTTGCATCTGACTCTCCTAAGATCAAAAAAGAGACACAATGCCTAGGTAGCCTCTTTGGATTTTGGAGGCAACATTTTCCTCATTTTAATGTGCTGCTCCAACCCATTTACCAAGTGACTGGAAAAGCTTCTAGTTTTGTGTGGGGACTGAAACATCAGAGGCTCTGCAACATGTCCAGGCTGCTGTGCAAGTTGCTCTGCTAATTGGGCCATATGATCCAGCAGATCCAATGGTACTAGAAGTGTCAGATAAAGACACTTTATCTGTGGCAATAAATAAAGTGGCAAATAAAGATGTCTGGAGCCATTGGCAGGCCCCTATAGTAGAATCACAATGCAAGCCCTTCAGATTTTGGAGTAAAGACTTACCATCCTCTGCAGATAACTACTTTCCTTTTGAGAAACAGATCTTAGCCTGCTACTGGGACCTAGTAGAGACTGAATGCTCAACCATGGGGCACCAAGTTGCCATGAGACCTGAGTTGCTATCATGAGCTGAGTGTTGCATGACCCACCAAGACATAAAGTTGAGTATGCACAGCTGCACTCCATCATAAAATGAAAATGGTGTATAAGAGATAGAGCTTGAGTAGCTTCTGAAGGCACAAATATGTTACATGAGGAAGAGGCCCAAATGTCCATGGTCCCCATCCTACCACATTGCCTACTCTCTCCAAGCCCAGCTCTTTAGCCTCTTTGGGAGTTTCTTACAGTCAATTGGCTGAAGAAGAGAAAACTAGGGCCTGATTTACAGATGGTTCTGATTATATGCAAATTTCACTGGGAAATGGAAAGCTGTAGCACTGCAACCCCTGTCTGGGATATCCTTAAAGGACAGTGTAAAGGGGAAATCCTCCTGGTGGGCAGAACTTCAAACAGTTCACCTAGTCGTTCATTCTCCTTGGAAGGAAAAGTGGCCAGAGGTGCATTCGTATACTGACTTTTGGGCTGTTGCTAACAGTTTGGCTGGATGGCCAGGGACTTGGAAAGAGCATGACTGGAAAATTGGTGACAAGGAAATCTTGGAAAGAATTATGTGAATAAACCTTTCAGCATGGACAATAAATGAAGGTATTTGTGTCCCATGTGAATGTGCACCAGAGGGTAACTTCAGCAGAGGAAGGTTTTAATATCAAGTGAGTAAGATGACCTGTTCTGTGTATACAAATCATCCTCTTTCCCCAACAACTCCTGCCATTACCCAATGGGCTCATGAACAAAGTGATCATGGTGGTAGGGATGGAGGTTATGCATGGGTTCAGTAACACAGACTTCCACTCACCAAGCCCAATCTGGCTAAGGCCACTGCTAAGTGTGCAATCTGGCAGCAGCAGAGACCCATTTTCAGTCCCTGATGTAGCCTGATTTCCTGAGGTGATCAGCCTACTACCTGGAGGCAGGTTGATTACATTGGACCACTCTCATCTGTGGACTTATAAAATTCCTTATCCATCATCATGGTATCCCATTCAGCATTGCCTCTGAATCAACAGGCAAGGAGGATGATTATTGTAATGTTTGGGGTGGTTGATCCTGACTTTCAAGGGGAAGTAGGGCTGCAACTACAGAATGGAAGCCTGGAACACAGGAGATCCCCTTGGCTGTCTTAGTACTATCATGCCCTGTGATAAATGTTAATGGAAAACTGCAACAACCCTATCCAAGAAGGACTATCAATGGCCCCAAAACTTCAGGAATGAAGGTTTGGGTCATCTCACAAGGCAAAGAACCATGAACACCTGAAGTACTTGCTGAGAGTAAAGGGAACATGTAATAGGTAGTGGAAGAAAGTAGTGATAAATATGAACTATGACCAGTTACAGAACTGAGAAATGTGATGGTATCAATGTTTCCTCTCTGTTTTGTTATGACTATGTTCATATTTGTACATAAAGCAAATGTATTGCTTTCCTCTTGTCATATGACATAATTTTCATTGATTATGTTATAGTATTTAAAATATATTATATCAAGTTTAAGAGTACATGTTACCCAAAGACTTGCACACTATTCTGGAAAGATGTAGTTCATTTCTGGTTGTATGCAGGACAGCTGATTATTGTTAGTTGAAACATAAGTCTTTTATTGTGTTCTATTTAGAAATTAAGCATGTTTCAAGGGGATGTGTATAGCTGCAGCATGAAAAGGAGTGGGCTGTGATGGTTAGATTTTGGTGTCTACATAGAAGAGGATGATGCCCAGTTGTCTGGTCAGGCAAGCAGTGGCCTAACTGTTGTTGCAAGGATATTTTCAATTTGGAAAAACTCCAAATAACACCCAAGAAAGCACCAGAGACTCTGAGAAATGGACAAAATTTTTATTGCTGTGGCAGTCTCGGAGGACTCCTGTCCAAAGTCTGAGCCCCAAATATTCTTTGTTTCCAGATTATATAGGCTAGTGAGCAAGCTGGGAGTTACTATGGGAATGGGTGGTAAACACTGGAAAAGTACAGAAACAGAACTTGCAGGGTGGTAGTTATTATCTGGCCCTTAGCTGAACTCTTTTGTCTGAGATTCAGGCAGGTCCTGGACATGACAAGTTACAGACCTGGCAGACATCCTGTTTTGCACACTGATATTTTCAGACATGCTTGAGTAAGCCTGGATGTGATTAGCAGTGTGGCAGACATCCTGCTTTTCTTCCTTTGAGAAAGCTTGCATTTATAAACATTTATGAATGCACAAATTAATAGAGTGATGCACACAAATACACAGAATAATTTGCATAAATGCATAAACTGGTACACATAAATTCATAAAATCAACAATAATAATGAGGTTAAACTTGTAAACTACCTCAATTTCATGGCTGGCTCATATACCAAAAGGCTGATTTATGAAATTATCCATCAGCTAAGTGCAGCTGTGGCTGATTGTATCTGTGATAAACTAAGGGTGTGTCTCCCATAAATAAGATAATTCAATCAGTTGGATTGGTCCTAACAGTTGGAGACTTTTAAGGAAGAAGAAAGAATTTTTCACTTCTTCAGCCAGAAAGCCTTTCCTGTGGAATTTGTTGAGAACCATCATTTGACTTGCCAGTTTCACAGCCTTCCCTACAGATTTTGGGCTCTTACATTCCCACGGTTGTGTGAGACATCTTTATAAATCTCATATTTACAGACAAATCCTGTTATATCTGTTTGTCTAGAAAACCCTAATAAAGCTGTGCATCAACCAATCAGTACAGATGTCAGCTTTAAACAACTGAAATAGCTATCTTAGTGCATCCCAGTGGAATATAAGCTATGAAAAATAACTAAGGTCCACTAACATGGGTATCAAGTAAGTTATAACATTAGACTTTGAATCCACATCTCAAAACCCCCAAATAAGAAATAATACAACCATGTTATTACTGTCAACTAAAGCAATAATTGAAATTACAAAATGGGAGTTGCAGAGCTTGGAGCATTATTTCCAAAATACTACCCCTGAAAGCAACATCTTTCAATTAACATATTACATGT
Organism: Myrmecophaga tridactyla; assembly: GCA_004026745.1. NCBI lineage: Eukaryota > Metazoa > Chordata > Mammalia > Pilosa > Myrmecophagidae > Myrmecophaga > Myrmecophaga tridactyla. The sequence continues at coordinate 42,379 of PVIY010006779.1, forward strand.
ATGGTCAGAAGTGTACTTTTCAAAATCTGCTTTTTTGTTTTGAAAAATAACAACTATACAAAAAAGCAATCAAATTCAAAGTACAGCACAGCAAGTAGTTATAGAACAGATTTCAGAATTTGGTATGGGTTGCAGTTCTACAATTTTAGGTTTTTCCTTCTAGCTGCTCCAAGACACTGGAGACTAGAATAAATATTAATTTAATAATATTTCAGAAGTCATATATATTTGTTAAACCCTATCTTCTTTGTTATAACTCCACCTTTTCCTTTGCTGTTTCTCCCAATCTTTAGGGGTCTTTGGATTATGCCCATTCTAACTGTTTAATGTTTGAATGGGCTGTGGATAATATAGGATAAGCAGATATATCTACCTGATATTCTGGAGAGGCTGGCCCCTCTGGATTTCAGGACTTACTTGGCCAAAGAAGCCATCTGGAGGTTGTAGGCTTCTGGAAAGTAATCATAGTGCATGGAACCTTTCTAGAATCTCAGATAGAGCCTTAGGTGTTCTTTAAGGTTGACAAATGATTTTGTTTGGGGTTTGGCAAACCATGATAAATAGCAATATCTAACTGAAGTTTGTGTAAGAGTACCCTCCAGAATAGCCTCTCAAATCAATTTGCATTCTTTCAGCCACTGATATCTTATTTGTTACAATTCTTTTCCCACTTTTGGTCAGGAAGGCATTCTCAATCATTGATATTAGTGTCAGGGTAATTCCTGGAGGCTATATCCCACTTTTCCAGGGAGACTTTCATCCTTGGATGTCATGTCCCATGTAGCAGGGAGGGTAATGATTTTACTTCTAGAGTTTGGCCTAGAGAGAGAAGGGCCCCATCCAAGCAAAACAAGAGGTCCTCTGGAAATAACTCTTAGGTACAACTATTTATAGGCTTAGCTTCTCTGTTACATAAATAAGCTTCGCCAAAGCCAGCCTCAAGTTCAAGGGCTTGGCCTACTTATATGGGACTCTCAAATGTTTGAGACAGTATCAGAGATGTCCCTGGTGGTAAAGTTTAATTGCATCGTAGTTTTTCTCCCATCCCTCAAGGAACATTTCAAATACTTTTTAATTTTCTGCTCAAAATACTCTGGGGTATATCTAGGCATTATATTAAGTTATGCAGAATTGCAAGTCCTCATTCCCATTATGGGCTCTATGTGCTTGGGTTGTTTAAATAATCTAACCGGGTAAGTTGAGTTAGATTATGTGCTACAGAAAATTTAGGTTTTGGACAAAATAAACTTCTCTTTCTTTGGTCTCACAGAATAGGTGGAGTTCTAAAATACAGACAATGTCCTCCTTACCTCTTTATTCTGATTTACCTTAGTGCTGACCCAATTGGCTTCATTCTTATCTCTAACTGAAGCCTGATCTCTTTTTAAATTTCTTTAATAGCTGTATGTGGCAATGCTGAGGGTAGAGATTAGGTATTTGATGTGGAAGGAGTGCAGTATTTTCAACATGACTGATTGTAAAGATCCAGAAATGGATAGAATAATATTATCTGATGGTTCCACAATATTTTAAGTATATTAAATGAAGCTGGGTGTGAGTATGGTTAAGGGAGGAAAGCTGGGAGCATGTATGACACCAGAAGGAAAGATGGAGGATAAAGATGGTGATGGTATATCTTAGTGGTGCCTAGAGTGAACAACGATGGTGATTAAATGTACAAATTTAAGAATGTCTTTGCATGAGGGAAAACAAATGAATGTCAATATTGCAAGGTGTTGAAAATGGGATGATATACAGGTTGAAATACAATAAATGTTTAGTAGGTTCTGCAATTAACAATAACATTGCAGTATGCTTTCATTGAATGTAAGAAAGGCAATAAGACAAAGCTAAACATCGATAAGTGGGGGGGGTATGGGAGAGAGGTATGAAAATCTGCAGAAGAAATGGAAATGTCCTCAAGTAGATTGTGGTAGTCAAGGCATAGTTCTGTGATATTACTAGGAACCACTGTTGTTTTTACTTTGGTATGATATGTGAATAAATGAACAGAGAGGTGCAAGTGCTGGAGAAAATGTGGGAGACAGCTGTAACTATTCATAATAGGTAGTGAAGTAGTGTGGTGTAACCTTTCTGGAGGGCAGTGTGGTGGATCCATAGGAGGCTATGGGTGGGTGTGCCGTATGATCCTGGAACCCCAAAGTGAGGTGCAAACTTGGAGGTGCTGTGACGTGAGATATGAATGGACATTTGCACACTGATGTATATGGTGGCAGTGTTTGTGAATTACAATGGATGGGGGTGACCTAAGGGTACATCTACTGAAGACTGGAAGGGGGAACTTTGGTATATACATAAAATGGATTATTGAGAAGCTGCAAGAAGGAATGAAATGATGATACATGTAACAAGGTGAATGAAACTTGAGGACAGTAAGTTTAGTGAAAATAAGCCAGAAAAAAAAAGACAAATATTATAATGCCTCACTAATATGGACTAACTATAATTTGCATACTCTGAGAACTGAACATGAGAGCACTGGATATCAGGTGAAGGCATATTGTAAAGATGCCTTGATTGTAAGCTCTCACAGAAGTCATATCTATCCTGCAGCAGTAACTGTTATTTCTAAGTCTGAGATGATAAGCTCTTTGCATATAACCTGGTCATTCCATGGAACTTTAGGTATTTGTGTGACACCTGAGACATAGAACTAGAGTTCTGTAGCTATTAAAGTCAGCATTACACCATACAGCCACTGTTAAAAACACTGAAAAATTGATCAAACTTCTATTAGAAATATGAATGAAGCTCATCTTGGTAGCACTAAATTAAATCAGAATAAAAGGTAAAGGATGATATTTACGTTTTTTAAAACCTCAAATTCTGTTTGAGACCAAAGTAAGGAATTTTCATTTGGTGCAAAATTTATATTTTTGGTAACACACTGTCTAATTTAACTCATACAGCCAGCTTCTTCAAACATCATAATTACATGGAATCCTGAATGGTGAATGAGATATTGTGGTTTTGTCCAGGTTGGTGTTATGCCCTGATACATCCTAGAGTAAGCTGAGCAGAAGATTTTAAAGTTTTTCCAAAGCCCCCTTGAAGGACTGGGGGAAAAGGTTGAAATATTAAACTTCCCAACCTGGGGAAGACTTTATATACTCCCAACCATCAAAGGTTGTCAATTTGACGGGATAGATCTTTTTTCTTGCAGCTCACTCTTATGTAATTTAACCCTGAAAAGGAGAAATTAAGCCTACTTATGATTATGCCTGAGAGTTGCCTCCAGATAAGCTTTTTCTCAAATGTGACCTTTCTCTCTAAGCCAATTCCACAAGTGAATTCACAGTCCACCCTACATGTGACATACTCCCAAGTGTGTAAATCTTCCTGGCAACTTGGGATATGACTCCCAGTGATGAGCCAGGCTCTAGCATCATGGGAATGAGAAATTGCTTGCCCAAAAGGAGATATATAAATGAAACAAAACAAAGTTTTAGTGGCTGAGATATTTCAAATAGTGTTGAGAGGTATTTCTGGAAGTTATTCTTCTACATTTTATAGATATCCCTTATCAGTTTTTGGTGTATTAGAGTAGCAAAATGGAAATAACTTGAACTGTTGAACTATAATCCAATAGCCTTGGTTCTTGAAGATGATTGAATAACTACAGAGCTTTTAAGGTGTGAATGTGTGCATGTAAGGAAAAAAAGGCAAAATAAACAATAGGACGTATGGGGAATATTTTTGTTTGTTCTTTTCTACTTTTAATTTTATTCTTTTATGTATTTTGGGTAATTAAAATGTTAAAAAAATGGTTGTAATAATGAATGCACAGCTTTATGATGATACTGTGAACCACTGATTTTACACTTAAGCTGATTATATTTCAATAAAAGTATCATTGAAGAAAGAAAGATGAGAGAAACAAAGAAGTTGGCCTCATTGGAGGTGGCAAGTGAGGAGAAAATGTAAGTTCTTGTTTTCTTGGGGTTAACTCTCTTGTCTTCCTGTGCCTAGAACTGAGACCTATACCCAATAAGGGATGTATTTATCCACAGATTTCTCAACAGAAAGAAATGGAAGAAAATAAATGAAAAAATCCAAAACAGTGGTATCAATGTCTTCACACTTCTTAGGTAAACTAGAATGGCTTCTTAAATAACAGAGGTTCAAGAACCAATGTGACACCCAAGTAGGACAAATACAAAGAAGCCCACAAAAGACATGTAATTAAGCTTCTGAAAGTTAACAAAAAGAAAAATATTTTAAATTGCTAGAGAGAAATGACACCTTGTCTACAGAGAAACCCTCAAATGACAGGATTTATTGTCTGAAAGGATGGAAGATTGAGAAAGGACAGAACTTTACCCTAGTGTTGAAAGAAAAGAACTTCCAACCATTAATCCCATCCCCAGGAAGATATCATTTCTGAGCAAAGAGGAAATCATGACATTCACAGAAAAAAAGAAACTAAGAGAATTTGTCACCAGCATACCTACCCTTAAAGAATGGCTATAAGAAAAGCTACAAACAAAGAGAAATAACAGAAAAATTCTGGAGTCTTCAGAAAGGAGTGAAGAAAAATGAAATGGATAAAAATAGGGGTAAATTAAAAAATATCCTTAACTTCATGAGTCTCTAAAATTTGTATTTCATAGATGAAACTAAATTTATATCAGCATCTGATATTTTTTTCAACATATATAGAGAAAATACTTAAGACAATTTTATTTAAAAAGTCAAGTAGGTGGTAAAAGGACATAAATGGAGGTAAGATTTCAATAGTGATTCAGAGTGGTAAAATGATGATACATATGCAGTAATTTTATGCTGAAAAGTACAAAATACTATTGAAAGAAATCAAATACCTAAATAATTGGAGAAATTTACTTACAATTTGGTATGACTTCCAAAAAGATGAGACTGATGATAGAGTCATGTTTCTAATACAAAATTAATTTAAGTGTTTCAAACTTAATTTTTAATAACGTGTGTGTTCCTCTGACTAATGTTTCAGCAGTAGAAGGGAAAATTAAAAGCTGATATGTATACTTTTTTATTGGAAGGTTAGGGGGAATTGTTTCTCATCATTAGAAATAGAAAAATGTCTACCTGGACCCACAGTTAACAAGCTAGTTCCTCCAAACTAGTAAAGTAATAATCTATGGAAAAGATCTGGAACTTATTAATTTGGGCTTTTCAAAAACATTTTTTCTAGAAGGAGGCTCTTACAGATATTTATGCTTAGTTATAGTATTCAGGAAAACAGTTATTTCTCCCAGTATCCATATTTAAAGTGTACATTCCATATTTTAATAAAAAGACCACAAGAAGACAATCCAAAAAAAACACAATGAAATGTATTTAAAGTATGATCAATCCTATTATTTTTTAAAGGGTAGTAAAAATCACACCTAGTCCCATCTTGTTTTAGGAATGTGAATACTGGTAAATGTATCTTAATGGATAATGTTCACTGTAATGTGCATTCTTCAACAAAAATGAAACAAACCAGGTGTTCATAATTTCTGTTTAATCACTGCTGGCCATTTGCACAGGGTGGTTTTGTTTAGGGCAGGAATAGGGCTTGTTCCCTTTGGACACAATATAGTCAAGCACTAACAATTATATACATTCAAATTTGATTACTTTAAATTCAATCTTCAAATGTACTGTGAGTAGGGTACCACATTGTAATCTCCATATTTGTTTAATACTTTTCTGTAATATTTAAGAATTGCTTAAAAGTATACATATATAAAGTTACTAAAACAGCTAATTTCCTTCTCTCCCCTTTAAAAGGCTTCAGTTGCTCCTACATGGCTAGAACCATAATAAAAAAATGTATCTGTAATTTGTAATAAAAGTATTAGGATAATCACAATTCTGCAGCCTTGTTTTCCAAAATTTATTTTGATCAGTTCAGTATATTGCACTAATTCTTTTAGTTATTTTCATTATATGAAATCTACCATGTGTCAGAGATGATTTAATCTATATTTAAGTGTTGAACTGCTAGCAGAATTTGTACATTTACAGTAATTTAAAATTAGTAAGGAAAACAATTCACCAGTGTTTATTAGTTTTCTATTGAGGTGCTCAGGTTTGAATAAAGTGTTTTTTTAATAAACAGTAAAAAAAAATGAAGTAGGTGGTAAAAGAACATAAATGGAGGTAAGATTTCAATAGTGATTCAGAGTGGTAAAATTATGATACATGTGCAGTAACTTTATGCTAAAAACCACAAAATGCTATTGAAAGAAATCAAAGAACTAAATAATTGGAGAAACTTACTGTGTTCATGGATTGAAGTACTTGAAATAATAAAGATGTTGATTCTCTCCAAATTGTTCTATAAAGTTTAAGGTAATTCTATCAAAATTTCAGCAAGACTTTTGTAGTCATGGACGAATGTATTCTAAAAATTATATATAAAGGAAAGCCCCTAGAAAAATCAAAATAATTTTGAAAAGAAAATGTGGAAGGAATCTCTTTCTCAGAAGTTAAGGCTACTGATATCACCAGTAATCAAAACTACATGTTACTGGTGGAAGGATAGACACATAGATAAATAGAATAGGGAATCAAAAAATAGATCCACAGAAATAGATCTGATTGATTTTTAATTATTTTTGTTAGAACAGTGGCAGGTTTACAGCAACATCATGCAGGAAGAACAAAGTTCCCACATATCCCACACTCTCACACAGAGTTTTTGCTATTAGCATTTTGCATTAGCGTGGTATCTTTGTTAAAATTTTTGAAACAATCTTATAATTATGCTATTAAGCTTAGCACACTTTTATATTGTGATGTTCAATTCTATATATGTGTGTATTGACATAAAAAGCATAAATTTTGGGCGGCTGCTGTGGCTCAGCAGGCAGAGCTCCGACCTGCCGTGCTGGAGGTCTGGAGTTCGATCCCTGGTGCCTCCTGCCCATATGCAAATTAAAAAAAATAAAATAAAATAAAAAAAGCATAAATTTTGCTAATTTTTCCCTTTTTAATGAACAATTAAGTGGTGTTAATTATATACATGAAATTGTGTGCTCCTCCATGTCCATCATTCATCGCCCAAATTTTCCATAATCCCAAACAGAAACTCCACATCACTTCAACATTAACTTCCTATTCCCTTCCCATTCTTGGCCCTTGGTAACCTGTATTTAGTTTCTGACTTCATGAATATGTTTATTTTGCTCATTTCATATGTAAGGTCATACAGTTATTTGTCCCTCTGTGTCAGGTTTATTTCACTGTATATGATATCCTCAAAGTTCATCCATGCATCAAATTTCATTCCTTTTGATGGTCAAATAATATTCCATTGTATGTATATACTCCAATTTTGTTTATCCATTCATCTGTTGTTGAACATTTGGTTTGCTAGCACCTTTGGGCAATTATGAATAATGCTTCTGTGGACATCAGTGTGCACATGTCTGTTGAAGTCCTTGCTTTCAATTCTTTTGTGCATATATTGCGAAGTGGGATTACTTGTTCATATGGCAATTCTATACTTAAATTTATGAGGAAAAGCTTTACTGTTTTTCTCAGTGGCTGTGTCATTTTATTTACAACCAGAAATGAACTACTGTTACTGTTTCTTAACATCTTCTTCAGCACTTGCTATTTTTCTTTTTTAATGGTAGTGATTCTAGTTGTTATGAGATTGTATTACATTGTAGTTTAATGTGCATTTCTCTGAAGGCTAATGACTTTGAGGAGGTTTTCCTGTGTTTATTGGCATTGAAATATCTTCTTTGGAGAAATGTCTTTTTAGATTCTTGCCAGTTTTCTAATTAGGTCATTTGTCTTTCTTTTTCTTGTTCAGTTGTAGAATTTCTTTATAAAGTTTGGATATCAAACCCATATCAGATATATGGCTTTCAAATGCTTTCTCCCATTCTGTGGGTTGTGTTTTTAATTTCCTTTTTGTTAGAGAAGTTGTAGGTTTCCAGAAAAATGATGCATAAAATACAGACTTCCCATAAGCCGTCCTATAAATAACACCTTGCATTAGGGTAGTATATTTGTTACAATTAACAAAAGAACACATAACTTTCTGAAGAACAGTTGAACTGTCTTCCATAGCTGCTGCACCATTTTATATTCCCACTAAAAATGAAAGAGTGCTATTGTAGGAGCCAGGGTAAATGGAAAACCTGTGGAATTTATTGGGAGCAACTGACTTCAGAGTGGTGTCGGCAGTAAACTGTGGAGACTGTTATCTGCTTAATTGGAGGACAGTCTGAGAGGGAGAGAACGTTTGTTTTTTCTTAAACCCCAAGGTCTTTTTAGCTATCTCTTTTATATAGGGAGTAAAATACTGAAAAGTAAGCACTCTGTTTTATCACGAAATGTATGCATGCTTTCAGTCACAGAAACCCTGCAGTATATAAGCAGGAACTAGTTAAGAATAAAGTTGTCTGTTGTCTGTTATGACTGATCTTCAGACCCCCTGATCCCTTTCTCTCTCGTTTTACTTTAACATTCCTTAGGGTCATAACTGTGGCCAACATGCTATTGTTTTTCCACATCTTTTACAACACAGAATTTTCCATTTGTTTTTGAGTAGAGGCCATTCTAGTGGGTATGAAAGGTATTTTGTTGTAGTTTTGAATTACATTTCCCTAATAGGTGATGATCAACAACTTTATATGTGCTTTTAGACAGTTTGTATATCTTTATTGGAGAAATGTCTATTCAATACTTTCCCCATTTTAAAAATGTTTTAAACATTTTTTAATGTTGAGTTTTACAACTTCTTTATATATTCTGGATATTAAACTCTTATTGGACATGTGATTTCCCAATATTTTCTCCCATTGAATACTTTGCCTTTCTACTTTCATGATAAGGTCCTGTGATGCAGAAAACTTTAAATTTGATGAAGTCTAATTTATCTACTTTTTCTTTTGTTGCTTGTGTTGTGGGTGTAAAATCTAAGAACCTATTGCCTAACACAAGATCCTGAAGATATTTCCTTAAATTTTCTTTGGAGAGTTTTATTGTCCTGTTTCTTATATTTAGTTCTGTGATCCATTTTTTTTTTAGTTAATCTTGGTTTATAGCATGAGATAGGGGTCCCATTCATTCTTTTGTTTCTGGATATCCAGTTCTTCCAGCACCATTTGTCAAAAAGACTATTCTTTCATCATTTACTGCACTTAGCACACTTGTCAATAATAAATGAGTCGTAGAAATGAGGATCTATTGCTAAACTCTCAAGTCAACTACATTGGCCTCAATATCAAACCTTGTGATGGTAGTGTACTCTTTTAACCACTGTAGTTTTGCAAAATGCTTTAAAGTTGAGAACTATGAATCTTCAAACTTCATTCTTCATTTTCAAGATGCTTTGGCTATTCATAGCCCTGTGCCTTTACAAATAAATTTGATAATGGCTTTTCCATTTCTGTAGAAAAGGCAGTTGGAATTTTGAATTAAATGGGTTGAATCTGTAAATTACTTTGGATAGAATTGATATATTGACAACATTTAGTCTTCCAATCCATGAACATGGAATGTCCTTTCATTATGCTCTTTGTTTACTTTTGTGTATATATCCTTTACAATCTTGGTTAAACTTATTCCTAGATATTTGATTTGTTTAACTGTATGAGTAAATGGAATTTAAAAAATTACCTCCTCAGATTATTTATCACCATTGAATAGATACACTACTGATAATTGCATGTTGATCTTTTACCCTGGCATATTGCTGAATTCATTTATTATTTCTTGTATCTTTGTTGTAGATTTTACTGGACTTTCTCTATATTGGATCATGTTATCTGCAAATAGTGAAAGTTTTATTTCTTCCTTTCCAATTTGGATACCTTGTTATTACTTTTTCTTGTCTAATTACTCTGGCTGGAACTTCCAATACAAGATTTGATAACAGCAGTGATGGGGCATCCTTGTCTTTTTTCAGATCTTAGAGGGAAATTGTTCAGATTTTCACCATTGAGTATGTTTTTGGCAGTGGGTTTTCATTTGTGCCCTTTATCATGTTGAGGAAACTTCCTCTTCTATTCCTATTTTTTTTTACATGTTTTTATCAAAAAATGATGCTGGATTTTGACATATGCCTTTCTGCCTTAATTGAGAATATATCATGCTTATTTTCCTTTCATTCTGTTAATGTAGTTTATTACATTGATTTTTATGCTGAACCACTCTTGCATAATAAGGAGCATACCATTTGATTATGGTGTATGAATGTTTCAATGCACTGTTGGAATTCATTCACTAATATTGTGTTGAGTGTTTTTACATCTATATTCATGAGAGCTAATGGTCTGCAATTCTATTTTCTTGTGTTGTCTTTATCTGGCTTTAGAATTATGGTGATGCTGTCCTCATAGAATGAATTAGAGATTGTTTCCTCTTCAATTTGTGGAAGAATTTGAACAGATTTAATTCTTCTTGAAATGCTCAGTAGATTTCATGTGTGAAGGATTCTTCTGTTCTTCTTCTTCCTCTCCTTCTTCTTCCTCTTGATCTTCTCTGTATAAACATTATATTTTCCTTAAATATAAACTCTGTTCAGAGTTTTGAAAGTTGTATTTTCTCCAGAATTTTAAATACATTTGTAAGACAATGGTTTCTATATTAACTTAGATAACCATATTGAGACTATCAGAAGCCCTGCTGAAATTATCCCTAGCCTTTAAGGACTAGATCAAGTTCTACTTTACCACACTCATAGAATGCTTGAATTGGAAAGAAATTTAAATATGATTCACTCAAAAAATCCAAACCTACAATGCCCTAGGTGTCAGATAGGTTATGTAATTTTTTTGTAATATCTAGTTGTAAGACAATAAAGAGTGGTGTGCTCTGTCATAGACTTGGAGTGTTTTCCCCACCTAAAAGCATTTAAAAATATCTAACAAACCAGGTTTGTAGAATATTCTTTGCAACCACTGATGCCAGCCTAACTCCTTCAATCTATGTACGATGAAATTGAGAACAGATGAAGACTTGCTCAATTAACATACCTGGTTAGTATACTATATCAATTGATCTAGAAACTCCAACTCTTGAAATTCTCTTTATAGTCCTTTCTAACAATAATGAATACCATAAACATATTAAAGAAGTACACAATTATGAAAACTTTATGATAAAATGTTAGATTTTGTGGTAGACAATATATGTTATAGGAGTTCAGTTTAGTTAGATAAAATATTAATGCTTTCATTGTTATCAACCTTTGTTCTCAAATCTCAGAACTTAAAATTCTCTTTCAGTCTCAGGATAGCTATTTTTTTCCTTATGAAATGACCACTAATTAGCCCAGATTGAAAATGCATGTGCTTAAAAAATGTGACTGTAAATGAATTTTCTTCAACATGTAAGAATTTTCTTAAACATGTAAGATCTAGAAACTTCATTTCTTTGTCAATTAAAGCCCAACCAAAAAATTCCAGTGTAAAGTAAAGCACTTACTTAATTATGCCTCCTGAGATGCAGGTTGTGAACTGCAACACAGAAATGGAGGAAGATCAATTCACAGGTGACAGAGTATTACTCAAATGTTATCACCTTCCCTTCCTGTAGCATATCACCACCCTCAACCAAATACCTCATTAGAAAAACATGAAAGGGTCCAGTGACACTTTTGAAAGATGCTTTTTTCCAGTGAACGCAAACCTTGTTCAAGGGGATTTCTAAGGAAAGAATAACTGCTCACATATGTATGCTGTTTTATGACTCCCAAACCTTTTTACTTTCATTATCTCATTGGATCTTCATAAAAAGTTATTAAAATTAAAGTGATTATGACTCCATTTGTATACACGAAGAAACAAAGATGCTGAAACCCAGATAAAGTAAATGATTTTTGCAATTCATAGGACCAGAAAGCATTAGACTGAAGACTCAGGTGCAAGAGTTTCAAATAATACTTTTTAATAGTCACACATGCTGCATTTAACATATAGAAAAATAAAAATTTAATCTTACACCATTACTCTTTTTAAAATGCATATTTCATATGTACCAACATTAACTTGACAAATGTGTGCCCATTGAAATAATTTTGAATTTATTGTTTACAATATATGTATTTTGCCTTCTGTTTTAAACTTTTTTATTGTATAATATAATATATATACAAAGCAAAGAAAGAAAAAAGCAATAGTTTTCAAAGCACTCTTCAACACGTAGTTACAGGACAGATCTCAGAGTTTGCCACGGACTACAATACCATCATCCCAGATTTTTCCTTCTAGCTGCTCCAGAATATATGATGCTAGAAGGAATAAATATTTTTTTATCATCACAATCAACATTTTTTTTCTTTTCTTTTGAAAAATAGCATATATACAGAAAAGGAATACATTTCAAAGCACAGCACAACAATAAATTGTAGAACAGATTACAGAGTTTGGTATGGGTTATAATTCCACAATTTTAGTTTTTACTTCCAGTTGGTCTAAGATACTGGAAACTAAAGGAAATATCAATTTAAAGATTGAGCAATCATATTCATTTGCTAAATTCTACCTTCTCTGTATAACTCCATCATCACCTTTGATCTTTTTATCCCACTCTTTAAGAATATGTGGGCTATGGCCATTACAACTTTTCATTTTGGAATGTGCTATCAGTAACATGAGGCAGGGAGGTGTAACTGGCTGATGTTCTGGAGAGGCTGGTCCCTCTAGTTTTCAGGGCTTATCTGGTACAGGGACCCATCTGGAGGTTGTAGGTCTCTGGAAAGTTATCCTAGTTCATGGAAACATTGTAGAATCTTACATATTGTTTATAATATATTTTCCAGCCATAATCCAGAGGGCTGTTTTCCTAAAAACAATCTCTTTGAAAGGACAATCAGGAATTTCTGGCACTTTATTTGTTAGAGAAAATGAAACAGAACATAAAATCTTCACATGAGGGAAATAGCAATTGATATGAACGACAACAATTAGTCCAGGCTTCATATAAAGAAATTAGGGAAAAAAAGTAACTAGAAGAATAAAATTGTCCTTGATAAATATAAGATTAGGAAGCTATGAGAGACTATGTGTTAAAAAGAAGAAAGAATTTAGGCTTAAAGCTTCACAAATTCACAACTTTAAAGTTAATCAAACTCATCTCAACCAATTCTGCTAATTGCTCTGAACAATGCTGGACACATCTCTATTCTGTGATCCCTAGTACATAAGCTACATGTATGATGTATTAATTAGCACTTGTTGATCTGCTTTGAATTAAACATTTTTTGAAGAAGTCACTGTTCCAGGCTTCAAGAAGTTACAGAGAAGAAATTCTTACAGTGTGATCAAGAACAAGCCAAAATCAGAAGTAATATTAGGCTATTTTTGAATTATAAATCAAGCACCAAAAAGGAGGAGGACTTCCAGGGAAGTTAGTGGAGTAGGGAGCTTCAGGACCCAGTATTTCCACCACAGCATCTACTAAGCAGTCATGGATTGTCTGAAACAACTGTTCTTGGACTACAGACACCAGAAGAACACTGCACAGCTTCTAGGGAAGAGTGGGAGGAAGAGGTTAATGAACTACAGTAAAGAACAGTGAGTAACTCTCTCCAGGCAATGGCTTCAGGCACCCATACCCCACTCTTACAGTTGGCTGCTTTAGGATTCAGCCCCCATCTTGTTATTGAGGTCAGAAAGGGACATAAAAGTTCTCTTACCCAAAGACAGGGATGAGCACAGTCAAGCACTTATCACAGATTTTGATTGGCAAATTTGGATTTCTAGATCCCAGCTCTGAGCTACTGCTTCAAGACATCACAGAAAAGGCAACAACAGCAATTATTTCAACCCTGCCCTTGATAGGGGCAGAGGTAGTGGAAATTTATAGATACATTACCTCCTTAGGGCTACAGGGAATGGTTTATGAAAAGTGTTAACTCTGGGAAGGCCAGGAAAGTGCAGTTGAGGAGAAATCAAAGAGGATTTTGACATCATTCCTGATCTCCTCTCTAGGGCACTTTAGGAGAAGTCTATACATATGCTGTTTTGACTTGGACATACTGGCCTAGGAAGGACTTCTTCAGGGACACCCCTCCTCCCAGAATTTGCCCTCCAGGTAAAACCAGCTATGGAAAATTAAAGGAGTCTAAAAAATATTTAATGGAAAAGCAAAAACAAGGAACAGATCAAGATTCCTGAAGAAGAGCTGAAAAATTATGATCAGTTAAATATGAGCTATTCTAAAGTTCTAGGATAAGTGAACCAAATATCAAAGAAGACCCTTAAGACTTAGCCAATCAACAATAATGCCCTGGGGAAAAAAGAGAAATATGATTCTCAGAGAAAATTTATCAGGATAATAAGATACCTAGACATCATCAAGATATAAGATATATTAAGAAACAGAGGGATACAGCTCAGCCAAGGGAATAAAGTAAAACGTCAAAGGAGACACAGAATTTGGAACAACTAATCAAAGATATTCAAACAAGTCTCCTAAATCAATTCAAGGAGCTAAAAGAAAATATGGTTAAGGAGATAAAGGTTATTAAGAAGAAACTGTGTGAGGACAAGGAAAATTATGAAAGTATGAAAGAAACATAACAGAATTTTTGTTGATAAAACTCACAAAAGAAGAAATTAAAATACATTAGAGGCATACAACAAAATATTTGAACAGGCAGAAGAAAGAATCAGTGAACTAGAAGACAGGAAACTGAAAATCCTAAAGACAGAAGAACAGATAGAGAAAAGAATAGAAAAAAATTTACAGAACCTCAGGGATCTGAATGACAGTAGAAATTGCACAAACATATGAGTCATTGGTGTCCCAGAAGGAGAAGAGAAGGAACAAGGCAGAAAGAATATTTGAGGAAATAATGACCAAAATTTTTCCAACTCTTATGAAAAATATAAATACACATGTCCAAGAAGTGGAACATTCTCCAAACAGAATAGATCCTAATGTGCTTTCTCCAAGAGACACACTAACCAGAATGTCAAATGCCAGAGATAAAGAGGGAATCTTGAAAGCACCAAGAGAAAATCAATTTGTCACATGCAAGTGATCCTCAATAGGACTAAGGGCTGATTTCTCATCAGAAACCATGGAGGTGAGAAGGCAGTGGTATGATATATTCAAGGTAATGAAAGAGAAAACCTGCCAGCCTAGAACTCCATATCCAAAAAAACTGTGCTTCAAAAATTAAGGAGAATTTAAAATATCCACAGATAAACAGAAACTGTTGGAGTTCATCAACAAAAGACCTATCCTACCAAAAATACTAAATAGAGTTTGGCAGGATGAAAGGAAAATACAGGAGAGAGATGCTTGGAGAAAAGTGAAGAAATGAAGATTATCAGTAAGGGTACATAAAATGTGATAAAGAGACAAAATATATGACATATAAGAACTAAAGGATAAAACAATTGAAGTAAGTTCAGCCTTTACAGTAATAACACTGAGTTTTAATAGCTTAAATTCCCCTTCTGCAAGACACAGACTGGCAGAATGGATAAAAAATATGAACTAACTGTATGCTGTTTACAAGAGATTCACCATAGAGGCAAAGATGTAAATAGGTTGAAAGTGAAAGATAGAGAAATGATATTCCATACAAAAAGTAACCAAAAATAACTGAGGCAGCTATACTAATATTGGAAAAATATGTACTTTAAATGCAAAACTGTTATAAGAGATATACCGGTTTGGAGCTGTTATGTACCCCTGAAATAGCCATGCTCTTTTAAAAATGTAATTGTATTGAAATATATGGACAAAGCATACAGTCCATCCAAGGTATACCATCAATGGATCACAGTATCATCACATAATTGTGCAACATCACCATGATCAGTTTTAGAACATTTGCATAATTATAGAAACAGAAATTAGGAGATAAAAAAAGACCCAAACATCCCATACCCCTATCGCCACCTTCTTATTGACCACTAATATCAGACTCTACCAAATTTTAAGACTTACAATAGAGGTAAGTTAACTGAGAAAGTATAGTATTGCCAAATATATATATATATATATATGAAATAGAGCAAAGCATTAAGAAGTAGATCCACACAAACATGGGCAACTGACATTTATATTTGTTATATAGTTTTACAGTCATTATCAAAAGACCAGTACTACTGGAAGCTCAATCACTTTGGGTATTTCCTTCTGGCTGTTCTAAAACTCTAGATACTAAAAAGATGGCATTCACCATTCCATGTTTCCAGGACCAGACTCATCCCTTGGAATAATGTCCCACATTGCCAGAGATGCTTGAAGCCCTGGGAATCATGTACAATATAGGAGGTGTTTTAATTTGCTAAATCTGCCAGAATGCAACAAACCAGACATGGATTGGCTTTTTATCAGGGATATATTTAGTTACAAATTTTTAGTAATTTATAGGAAAGGCAGCTAACTTTCATCTGAATTTCTCTGTCACATGGGAAGGCACACAGTGATGGTCGTTGGTCTTCTCTCCTGGCTTCTGGGTTCTAATGGCTTTCCTCAGGATGATTCCTTTCTGCATCTCCAAATGTCTGGGCTGAGCTGTGAATGCTGAGATGAGGTATTCTGAACTTCTGAGCTCTCTTCTGATGTCTCTATTTTTAATTTTTATTTTTTGCCTGGGCAAGCATGGGGACTCGAACTGACCTCTCTCTTTTAAACCTCTAGTTAATTAAACTAAATGTCACTCATTGCAGAACGCAATCCCCTTAGCCCACTGCAGATGTAATCAGCCATAGATGAGTTTCACATGCTGATGATTTAAGTCTACAGCAATAGGGCAATAGGATATCATCACCTGGCCAAGGTGACATCTGAACATAACTATCACAGGGATGAAGTGGGCAGTGAGTTTACTTGCAGAGTTGGCCATAAAGAGAGAGGCCATATCTGAGCTTACAAAAGAGGCTTTCTGGGGGTGAATCTTAGGGATAATTACAAGCAGGCCTAGATTTGCCATTACAGAAATAAGTTTCATAAGATCAAGCTTCAAGATCAAGGGCTTGGCTTAATAAATTGGGAGTCCCTCATGCTTGAGAGAGTGTCAAGAATTCTGCAGTTGGGGAAGTTTAATACTTTATTCTTCCCCAATCCCTCAAGGGGACATTGTAATTACTTTTTCATTTACTATCCATACTATTCTGGAATGTACCTGGCTATTACATTAACCTGTACAGAATAATAAGATCTCATTCCCTACTATAGGTTCCATGTAATTAGGTTGTTTAAATAATCTGACCAGGAAAGTTAAATTAAACAGTGTGCTACAGAATATTTAAATTATGGGCCTTATAAACATCTACTACTTTGGTCTCACACAGAAGTTGTGATTTTATCATTCTTTACCCTGCATTTTGATTCACCCTAGTCCTAATCAGATCCATTTCATGTTCATCTCCAATTGGAGTCTGATCTCTTCTTCAACCTGTTCAACAGTTGCTGTGTGGAGCAATGCTGACTTTCAGAACTACAAAATTCTGACTCTGAGCCTCAAGTGTATAGAGATACCCAATGTTCCAGGGAATCCTCAAGTCACATACCAAGAACACAGCATCTCAAATTTTAAGAATAAGAACTAGTTAAAATTCAGGAACAGAAGAAACTGCTGCAAGAACTCACAATCCAGAAAACTTTACAATGAACCCTCCTTGAACACTGTACTCCTTAATCCTTGGCCATCCAATTTCTACCCATTCTATATCCCATGAGAACCCATGCACTCATATTCAGTTCTCAGAGTTTTCTCATTTTACTTGTTTCACACCAATGAAATCATAGATTAATTACAATTTTGTTTTTGGCCCATTTCACTCAACATAATTTTCCCAAGGTTTATTCATCTAGTTGCATGCTACATGTTTTCATTCTTCCCTGCAGTCACTCAATTTTCCATCATATGCTTACACCACAGTTGGCCCCTCTTATATCATCAGTTGAAATACTCTTAGGCCACCTATGTCCATT
The DNA here is from genome assembly GCA_004026745.1 of Myrmecophaga tridactyla. Taxonomy (NCBI): domain Eukaryota; kingdom Metazoa; phylum Chordata; class Mammalia; order Pilosa; family Myrmecophagidae; genus Myrmecophaga; species Myrmecophaga tridactyla. The sequence continues at coordinate 60,286 of PVIY010006779.1, forward strand.
GCAAGTCAGGAATAACACTTTCATAAACACCTGTATGCAAATGGCTATTCGAGTCACTATCTTAAGTTCTTCCAAGTCTTTGTCCAATAACAGGGTTGCAGGATCATTTGATGATGCTATACCTAGCCTCCTGTGGAACCACAACACTGCCCTCCAGAGGGGCTGCATCATTCCACTTCCCTGGGTCTATCATTTTCTTCACATCATCTCTAGCACTTCTGTTTATTTTCAAACAGTTTTATTCACACATCATACAGTTCATCCTAATAATCAGTGATTCCTAATATAATCATGAAGTTATGCATTCATCACCACAATATATATGAGAATATGACAATTTGTATACAAAGAGACAAGAGGAAAAAAGAAGAGAAAAACAAAAACATGAAAATGACAAGAATCTTATATCCCCTCCCTTATATGCCCCTGTTATTGACATTTAGCATTAATATGATTTGGCTTATTTCTCTCAGCATAATGTCCTCAAGATTCGTCCACATTGTTGCATGCTTCATGACTTTATTCTTAGAGATGCATACTATTCCTCATATGTAAATACCACAGTTGTTTATGCACTGGTCTGTTGAAGGACCTTTGGGCTGCTTCCACCTATTGGCATGATGAATAATGCCACTATAAACATCAGTGTGCAAATGTTCATTCATATTCCTTGTTTCATTTCCTCCAAATATATAAATAGTAATGGGATTGCTGTATCATTTGGCCATTCTATACTTAGTTTCCTGAGACCAAACTCCCTTCCAGAGTGGTTGCACCATTTTACCTTCTCATCAACAACAAATAAATTTGCTGTATTCCCCACATCCCCTTGAGTACTTGCCATTTTCTGTTTCATTGATAATGACTGTTCTAGTAGCTGTGAGAGGATATCTCCATTTGATTTTGATTTGCATTTACCTAGGTCTTAGTGAAGTTGAGCATCTTTTCATAAATTTTTGAGCCATCTGTATGTCCTCCTTGGAAAAGTGTTTGACCATTTTTTGATGGGTTGTTTGTCTTTTTGTTGTAGCATTGTAGTATTTCTTTATATATTCCAGATATTAAACCCTTGCCTGATATGTGGTTCCAAATATTGTTTCCCATTGCATAGGCTGCCTTCCTACTTTCCTAACAAAATCATTTGATGCAGAAAAGTTTAATTTTGAGGTGCTCCCATTTATCTATTTCTTCTTTTAATGCTGGCACTTTGGGCATAAGGTGTAGGAAACCACAATCTATCACAAATCCTTAAGATATTTCCCTAAATTTTCTTCTAAAGTTTTTATGACCTTGCTCTAAAGTTTAGGTCTTTGATCCATTGGGAGTTGATTTTTGCATAATGTTTGTGATAGAGGTCATCTTTCATTCCTTTGGATATGGATTTCCAGTTCTCCAAGCACCAATTGTTTTGAGGCTATTCTGTCTCAGTTGAGTCAATTTGGTCACCTTATCAAAATCATAGATGTGAGGGTCCATCTCTGAACAGGTAACTTGATTCCACTGGTCAGTACACCTATCTTTATGCCAATACAATGCTGTTTTGACCTCGGTAGTGTTGTAATATATTTTAAATTCAGGTAGTGTGAGACTTCCCACTTCATTTTTCTTTCTCAAGAATTTTTAGTAATTTGAGGTATTCTGCCCTTCCAAATAAATTTGATTATTGGTTTTCCTAATTCTGTAAAGTAAGATGATGGGATTTTAATTGTTATTGTATTGACTTTATACATCAATTTGGGTAGAATTGAATCTTAACTATATGTAGTCTTCCAATCCATAAACACCTTATTTCCTTCCATTTATTTATTTATTGATTTATTTTAGCAAAGTTTTGTAGTTTTTTGTGTTTAGGTCTTTTATGACCTTGGTTAAATTTGTTCCTAAATATTTAATTCTTTTGATTGTTATTGTAAACAGAAGTTTTTTCTTGTCCTCCTCTGATGTCTCATTGCTGTGGTAAAGGAACACAACTGATTTTTGCATGTTGATCTTTTATCTTGCCAGTTTGCTAAACTGCTTTATTAGCTTAAATAACTTTACAGTATATTTTTCAGGATTTTCTACATGCAGGATCATGTGATCTGCAAAGAATGAAAATTTACTTCTTCTTTTCCAATTTGGATGCCTCATTTCTTTAACTTGCCTAATTGGTCTAGCTAGAACTTCCAGCACTATGTTTAATGATAATACTTGTGACAGTGGGCATATTTGTCTTATTCCTGATCTTAGAGGGAAAGATATCAGTCTTTTTCCACTGTGAAAGATGTTAGCTGTGGGTTTTTCATATATACCCTTTATCAGGTTGAGGAAGTTTCCTTTTATTGCTAACTTTGAAGTGTTTTCAGCAAGAAATGATATTGAATTTTGTCAAATGTCTTTTGTGCATCAATTGAGATGATATGTGGCTTTTACTCTTTAATTTTTTAAAAATGTTTTTAGAGTATGCAACAAACAAATATACAGATGTTCTTGACACACAAACATTCTAAACATGGTAGACAATCAATGGCTCACAATATCATCACATAGTTGTGTATTCATTGCCATGATCATTTTTTGAGTGCTTGCATCTCTCCAGCAAAAGAAATAAAAAAGAAAAGAAAAAACTCATATGTCCCATGTCCCTTATCCATCCCTCTCATTGAACACTAATACTTTAATTTACTCAATTTACTTTAACCTTTGTTACCCCTATTATTTGTTTATTTTTTATCCACATTTTTTATTCATCTGCCCATACCCTAGATATCAGACACAAAGTTTTCACCTAACACAGTCACATTGCAAACGCTATATTATTATACAATCATCTTCAAGAAACACAGCTACTGGAACACAGCTCTACAGTTATGGGTACTTCCCACTAGCCACTCTAATACATCATAAACTAAAAAAGGGATATCTATATAATGTGTAAGAATAACCTCCAGGATAACCTCTCAACTCTGTTTGAAATCTCTCAACCACTGACATTTTATTTCGTCACATTTTTCTCTTCCCCCTTTTGGTCAACAAGATTTTCACAATCCCTTGTTGTGGGGTCCCAGATCATCCCAGGATTTCTGGCCCACATTAACAGGGAGGTTTTTACCCCTGGGAGTCACATCCCAGGTAGAGGGAGTAGGGCAGTGTGTTTGCTTGCCTTGTTGGCTTAGAGAGAGAGAGGCTGCATCTGAGCAACAAAAGAGGTTCTCTGGGGGGACTCTAAGTCATTATCTTAAGTAGGCTTAGCTTATCCTTTGTAGGGATAAGTTTCATAGAGGCAAACCCCAAGATTGAGGGCTTGGCCTATTGATTTGATTATCCCCACTGCTTGTGAGAATATCAGGAATTCTACAAATGGGGAAGTTGAATTTTTCCCCCTTCTCCCCATTTCCCAAAGGGGACTTTGCAAATACTTCTTCATTCACTGTTCAGATCACTCCAGGATTTATTGGGGCATCACATTAACCTGGACAATCCACTGAATTCTCATGCCCTATATAAGGTTCCATGTACTTATGGTGTTCAATTAAACTGACAATTCAGGTTAGATTAGGAAATTCAACTAGTCAAAATATAAATTTTGCACCAAATAAAAATTTCTCCCTTTTGGTTCACACAGAAGTTGAAGTTTTAAAATATGAATGATGAGCTATTTTCAACTCCCCGCGATGCTGACATTCCTTTGTTCTTCCTCATGCAAAACTTTTGTTTTTTTATTTTTTATTTTTTGCATGGGCAGGCGCCAGGAACTGAAGCCAGGTCTCCAGCATGGCAGATGAGAATTCTGCCACCGAGTCACTGTTGCATTGCTGAAATGATTTTTTAATTCATATATTTAGTCACTATCATGGTACACCTTAGCTATTACTAAATTACACCATCTCAGCTTTATCTTCTATCTTTCCTTCTGGTTTTGTACATGTCCCCAGCCCCTTTCCCTCTATCATTCTTATATTCAGCTTCATTCAGTGTACTTACATTATTGTGGTACTATCAGGTAGTATTGTGCTATCTATTTCTGAATTTTTACAATCTTTCCTGTTGTACAATCTGCATCCCTTCAGCACCAATTCCCCAATCTCTACCCGGTTTTTATCTCCTGATAACCTGTGTTCTTTACTGAAATTCTCCAAGTTCACTCATTAATATTAGTTCATATCAGTGAAAGCATACAGTATTTGTCCTTTTGTTTCAGGCTAATTTCACTCAGCATAATATCTTCAACATCTATCCATGTTGTTATATGCTTCATGGCTTTATTCTGTCTTACAGCTGCATAATATTCCATTGTATGTATATACCACAATTTGTTTAGCCACTCACATGTTGATAGATATTTGGGCTGTTTCCATGTTTCAGAAATTGTAAATAATGCTGCTAGAAGTCTAGGTGTGCAAATGTCTGTTTTTGTCCTTGCCCTCATGTCCTCAGAATAGGTACCTAGCAATGGGATTGTGAGAGCATATGGCAATTCTATAGGTAGCTTCTTGAGGAACAACAAAAATGGTTTCCACACCAGTTGTACCATTTTACATTCCCACCAACAGTAGATAAGTGTGTCTCTCTCCACATTCTCTTCAGCACTTATCATTTTCAATTTTTTTTTTTTGATAATGACCATTCTGGCGGGGGTGAGATGATATCTTATTGTGGTTTTGATTTGCATTTCCCTAATAGCCAGTGAAATTGAGCATGTTTTCATGTGCCTTTTAGCCATTTATATTTCCTCTTCTGAGAAATGTCTGTTCATGCCTTTTGAACATTTCTTACTTGGGTTGTTTATCTTTTTTGTTGTTGAATTGAAGAATCTCTTTATATATTCTGGATATTAACCCTTATCTGATATGTTGTTTCCAAATATTGTCTCCCATTGTGTAGGCTGCCTTTTTACTTTCTTGACAAAGTTCTTTGATGCACAAAAGTGTTTAATTTTGAGGAGTTCCCATTTATCTATTTCTTTCTTCAATGCTTGGCTTTGGGTGTAAGATATAGGAAACTACCTCTTATTATGAGTTTTATAAGATATTTCCCTACATTTTCTTCTAAAACTTTTATGGTCTTAGCTCTAATGTCCAGGTCTTTGATCCATTTTAAGTTAATTTTTGTATAGGCTGTGAGATATGGGTCCTCTTTCATTCTTTTGCAAATGGATATCCAGTTTTCCAAACACCATTTATTGAAGAGACTGCTCTGTCTCAGGTGAGTTGACTTGACTGCCTTACCAAAGTTTGATTGTCCATAGATGAGAGGGTCTATATCTTAACAATCTATTCAATTCCATTGGTCCATATATCTATCTTTATGCCAGAACCATGCTGTTTTGACCAGTGTAGCTTTGTAATATGTCCTAAAGTCTGGTAGTATGTGATCTCCTGCTCCATGTTTCTTTCTCAGGATATTTTTAGCTATTTAGGGGCACCCTGCCTTTCCAAATAAATTTGGTTATTGCTTTTTTCTATTTCTGAAAAGTAGGAAATAGAAATTTTAATTGGTATTGCATTGAATCTATAAATTAATTTAGGAAGCATTGACATCTTAACTATATTTAGTCTTCCAATCCATGAACATGATATGCCCTTCCATTTATTTAGATCTTCTGTGATTTCTTTCAGCAATTTCACATAATTTTTGTGTAAGGTCTTTTGTATCCTTCAGTAAATTTATTTTTAAATATTTTATTCTTTCACTTGCAATTGTAAATGGAATTATTGTCTTAATTTCCTCCTCAGATTGCTCATTAATAGTGTATAGAAACACTACTGATTTTTGAGTGTGGATCTTGTACCCTGCCACTTTGCTGTACTTATTTCTTAGCTCTAGTAGCTTTGCTATGGATTTTTCAGGGTTTCAACATATAGTATCTATCATCTGCAAACAGTGAGAGTTTTATTTCTTCCTTTCCAGTGCTGATGTCTTGTATTTCTTTTTCTTGTCTAATTGCTCTGGCTAGAACTTCCAACACAATGTTGAATAAGAATGGTGACAGTGGACATCTTTGTTTTGTTCCTGATCTTAGGGGGAAAGCTTTCAGTCTTTCCCCATTGAGGATAAAGTCAGCTGTGGGTTTTTCATATATTCCCTTTATCACATTGAGGAAATTCCTTTCTATTCTTATCTTTGAGGTGTTTTCATCAAGAAAGGATGTTGAATTTTGTCAAATGCCTTTTCTGCATCAATTGAGATGATCATGTGGTTCTTCTGCTTTGATTTGTTGATATGGTGTATTACATTAATTGTTTTTCTTGTGTTGAACTGTCCTTGCATACCTGGAATAAACCCCACTTGGTCCTGGTGTATTAGTTTTTCAATATGCTGCTGTATTTGATTTGTAAGAATTTTGTTGAGGATTTTTATATCTATATGCATTAGAGTGATTGGTCTGTAATTTTCTTCCTAGCCCTTAGCTCTTCTCTTCTCTTCTGGGAAACTGATGATTCTGATATTTTCTGTGCTTTGTTTTGTCCATCATTTGCCTGAGATCAAATTCAAACTTTTCCATCTTTTTGCCATTTGCTCTTTTTTGTTTTCAAAATCAATTTTCCTGTCCTCTAGTTTGCTTACTCTTTCTTCTGCTTCTTCAAATCTGCTGTTGTGTGTCTCTAGTATATTTTTATATGGTCTACAGCATTTTTAATCTCTATGTTATCTGCTACTTTTCTATTTATTCTTTCAAATTACTTTTTATGCTCTTCTAGTGTCTTCTTGATTTCCTTTATGTCATAAGCCATCACATCTATTTTATTTAGTAGAGTTATATGACCATCTTCAAATAGTTGTTCCAAAGTCTGTGTCTCCTCTGGTGTTTTAATTTGGTCATTAGGCTGGGCTATATTTGTCTGCATCATGATATGCCTAGTGATCTTCTGTTGCCTCTGAGACAGGTAATTATTTTGATAGGGTAACTTTGAAAGTAGATTTCCTTCAGTAGACTAAAGCTTTGTATTTGTGGGATGGATGCAGAGCAGGATGTGGGGTGAAGGGCAGGGTAGAGCAGTGTGGTTCAGGTTATAGCACAGGGATACGCATGAGTAAGAGATGCTACACTGGTGCTTGAGAGCATAGGTCTGAGGCATGGTGTTGTGTAGGCATGTTGCCCAGACTATGGGCAAAGGGTGCAGCTCAGGCAGGCCTTCAAGTGCATGAGCTGGGTGCAGTGTGTGGGACACAGAGGTAGAGCATGGTGGGAGGTGGATGTGGGGCCTCCATGGATGCATGGGGTCTGGTTATCAGGCAGGATGTTGGTAGGTGCATGAAGCATTATTGTCATGGGTATCATGGTGTAGGGTATGAGGCACAGAGGTCTGGGAACAAGGAGAGCAGGGTACACATGTGTCCTTGCACAGAGGAAGATGTCTAAGTGGGCTGGGATGTGTATGCATGAGTGTGTAGAGTTGGGGAAGAGGTCATGAGTATGACAGACATGGGCCAGGGCAAGTGATATTGGGTAGGCAGGGCCCTGCCATGGCTTCATAAGTGTGGGGGGTGTGGAGCAGGGGTGTACAGTGGATATGTGGTACAGATGCACACATGATCACCTGCCTGGTTTGGGAAAAGAGCACTTAGGCTGGCAGTTTGGGCAAGTTTGTTTATGTGTGTGGGGCAAGGGGTTTGGGTGCAGGGTTCAAATGTTCAGTGCTTGAATACATGGGTGCCAAGCACAGAGAATGTGGTTGTGCAAATGAATGGGTCTCAGGGGTGGGGCTTTTGTGTGTGCAGGTCTAAGGGGTGGGGCCCTTGTGCACATGTGCAAAGAGCTTATGGTGAAAGGGATGGGGTTGTGTCGGCATGGGCTGCAGGTAAGTATGGTCAGGATGCATAGGTCAGGGTTTACCCACAGCTGGATGGCATGGCAGAGTTGCATGTGTGCCCATGCACAGATCTAGGGAGGCTGGATGCTGATGTATGCATGTGCAGCGCTCATGGGGGTGCTGGGCTGGGCAAGGTTGCAAGACTTTATGGGCTCAGGGTATATGTGGCCTCTACATGGATGTGAGCGCCTGCAGTCCAGATGCATAGGCAAACACTTCCCTTGGGTGTCTCCAGTTTCTGGCTTGTTTAAGATTTCATGGCAATGTCTACTGGGCTACAAGCTTCTCCAAACATCTGTGTCTTTGTTCTCCACATATCCCAGATCTGTGTTAGCTCTGCTGTGAAGTTTCTGTTGACTCTGAGACTTCTGTCATTTCTGGCTCTCTCCAAAATCTTTCTTTTTTTTAAAGAATTCCAGTAAACTAATCAAGACCCCCTGGAATGGGTGGAGTCAATCTCCATTTAATCAAAAGTTAATACCCACAATTGAGCATGTCACATATTCATGGAGATAATCTAATCAAAATACCCCAACATACATTACTGAATTAGGATTAAGAGAAATGGCTGCTCCCACAAGATTGGATCAGGATTAAACATGGCTTTTCTGGGGTACATAATGCTTTCACATTGGTACTGGTAGGATATAGGGGGAGAAAAGTACATAATATAAATAATCAATGATAGAACTATTTTAATAATATTCATTTGTAATATAAGTAACCATTGCTAAAAATGTAGTGCAATTTATTTCATAAAATGCTATCATTAATATGAGCAAATATTCTACACCAAAGCAAGGTGTTAGTGGTGGCGTGGTGTTTGGGAATCCTGTGTTCTATGAAAGATTGTTTTGTAAACTCACTACTTCTCTAAAAAAACAAAGAGTGTGAGATTAAGAGAAAGGAAGGATCATACTGAGGGGACATGCCATTAGTTTGGTATCAGAATTGTTCAATATTTCTGATTCATTCTGAAGCAAATATATATAAATATGTATATATACACACATACACACATACACACATAGTTGGATTCTATTTTACACAACATACAAAGGAACTTTAGATTATTAGTTTGGTTATGTGTCTTTAGGCTTTTATACTTACTTTCCTCTATAGATCATAAATTTCTCAAGTTTGAAGACAAAATCATTTTTTCTAGACAAAACACCCCTGTGCACAAACATCATTTCCTGCTGTGTATGGTAATTTGTTTATAGTTAGTGTATATCATAGTACCACAGATGTTAAAACAAATACCATGAAATAGTTGGTTTAATGGTGGGAAATTATTGGCTCATGTTTTTGCCTCAGAAAAATAACACTTTGTCCTCAAAGATTATGGCATTCAAGGACTGGCTACCAGTGATCCTTGGGCTTCCCTAGCTTTTCCATTACAGGGTGATATACAGTTACTCTTCTTTCTCTTCAGGGTTCTGTTGACTACTGGTTTCTGATTTCCTGTGGATTTTTCTCTTTGGCCTTCTCTATAAGTCCTCCAGTAAAATGATTAAGACCCATCCTGATTCAGTTGACCACAACTTATCTAAACATAACATCTTCTAAAGGTTCTATTTACAATGAGTTTCTACCCACAGGTTTGGATTAAGATTATGAACATATCTTTTCAGGGTTATATAGCTCTATGTACTAGAGTATAAAAGGTAAATATTTGAATAACCTATAGCACAATAAGAAATATCATAAAAACATGAAGAGATGTATGATGGGTCATAAAAGTTCAACTGATCTGAGTGCAGGGAGTTTAATTATACTATAGTAAGACAGAAGGAGAAGGAAAGTTAGGAAGAAAGTTGCAATCAAGTAATTTGATATCCAGAGCATGAAAAGAGTCAATAGATGCACTGACAAGGGAAGGGCTTGGGAAACAATAAAGCAGGGGCAGTAGATTGAGTTTATGTTTTGGACGTTTGGAAATGAGTGGGAAATGATCCTGACACTGCATGCTTGTTTCAAGAGAAATGCCTATTACTTTCCCAAAGATAAAGGTATAAGATGTATTTTCACTTTGTTGATTTTGAACAGAAGAATGGCAGCAATCAGATAAGTTTAAGACTAAGGCTGTGTTTACATGATCACACACACACACACACACACACACACACTTTAGAAAGAAATCAGTGAACAGTGAAACTACCAATTTGATACTGAATATCCTTAAAGTGGAGGTGTTTCACTTCATTCATATATTCACTTATTAAATAAGAATTTCTGACCACTAATGTGTGAAGCACTGTACAAGAAACTAAGGATGCAAAACAGGATGATACACATTTCTTGACCTTAAGAATTTCTAAAAGATTCTGATCAGGAAACAGCCAAATACTTTGTTCTCTCTGTTACTGGTTTGTGTGTGTACACATAATTAGAGATAAATACGAAAACAATATTAACTAGCAGTCTCTGTAGTAACAGAGTTGGTGATAAATACTTAAATAATAAATAGTTAAGTCTCATTTGGTAGGAAGTCTCCACTCTTACTTGGGTTTTGATAAGTTAGGATCAAGACATATTAATTTCATACAGGCAAAGTGGAATATAAAGAGTCTCTATGACAGGAACTTGGCTTGCTGATTTCTTGATATGAGAATAATAAAATGATTCAACTGTGAACCAGGTTTTGCCTTATAATCACAAGTGAATTCTTGGCCTCCAAGCCCAGGCTGAGGTTGCAATGCCCATTTACTTAAACATAAAGTGGCATCTTCAGTTAACCTTAAGATAGTCTTTATGTTGTTTTGTAATAAAAATCAATTTCTCAAACTCTAAGGAGAAGTAATGTAATGTGAAATCCCCTTCACAATTCATTTTTAAAAAGACATTGATGACTAGACTACCAGCTCAAAATCTTGTTTGTGGGAAAACTAGGAGAGTTACTATTCTGTTCAGCAGTTTTCATTGCTATAACTTTTTCTAGTAATCTGATTCCTGAATGGCCCATTGATATTAGGTAAGCCTGCTATTAAGGAATATGAAATGCTGAATGCAAACTTTCTACAGGAAAAGTGATTTGGAAATTAAGTTCCTTTTGAAAATAGAAATGTCTTCTAGCTAAGTAGAAAATATTTGTCTTTTGATCAGACTGAATCCTGTTACTGCTATATAAATATTAAAAATTGCCACATTACAGTTTGATTCCTTGGGATAATGTTAAGCTGATAGAGGACCTTTAGGTGTCAAATTTCCAGGAGTATATGTGAAAAGTCTTTTGTTATCAGATATTTCTTTATTTGTGATAGGAGTCTCAAAATACTGAGAAGTAGTATTCCTTGGAAAATGCCAGCAAGAATTCAAAGAGTTGACTTGTAGTTCAATAAGTACTTTGTTTACCACAGCATTATTTACAGCCACACATTTTCAATCACACATGCAGAAAGTTTAAAAACAAGTTTTTTATTTGGAAAGAAATAGGGATTTTGATTATATGCATTATGCATAAATCCCCAAATTTCCAGGCCTTGATGTAACCAGAGGAAACAGCTTCACTGAAGAGAGAATTAGCTAGGGGATGCTGTCATCAACATGGTGATGTAAAAAGCTTCTGATAACCTCTCTTTAGAGATACAGTGGGACAACAGTACTATTTCCACTTGTATAGAACTCTGAAGAAAGATACAGACTAGAGAAGGATTCTACAAAAGCTGAATCAAAGAAAAAGAAAAATATCAAGTAAGAAACTTTCATTCCAGACTTATCAGTCCTCCCCCTTCCCCCTCACTAAGACTCACATACCTTGGGAAGTATACAGAGACAGCAGCTGGAACTATTCCCACTCTCCACCAGGGACATAGACTGTAAAATCTTCCATTAGTGAGGCAGATCCCCACCTATATCCAGACACAGAGACCCAAGCCCACGGGGACCTATGGCAGGGCTTAAACCATGGGGTAGGACAGAACACAAAAGGGAAACATGGAGAAATTTTACAAAATGGAGGACTTGGGAGGGGATGGCAAAATCTTCCCTAAAAGCAGCAAACAGCCAGGTTGAGGCTACCCAAATCAAGTGTTTGGGGACCTGGGCTACAGGTCCAGATAGATCGTGTCCCTACCTCCAGAGTTAGCAGATAACAGTGCACATTTCAAGGCAAAGGTCAATGATGGGCAAAAAGTCTGAGAAAACAAGGACTAAAACTCTGTTTTCAGACCTGGGTCCTGTTGCCCCTCATTCCACCCATGAAAGAAATAGGAGTGGGAGGCCTGATCCTTGCCTGAGGGAAGGTGATAGCCTGGGGCAACAAGGGAAATCCTCTACCACAAGTAACGTAAGGGACAGAGCCCTAAATTGAGCCATGTTTTGGCTGGTGAACTGAGGGCACCAGAACTCTGCAGCTACAGCCCTGTCTGATCAGCAGCAGCTTGTGGCTCCATGAGGTGATTCTTCCTGACCTGGTGAGAGGCACCCAGGGCTAGAGGGCAATCCAGGCCCACCTGAATGTACTCAGTTGGGGCCTAGAGGTATTTCAGCTCTGTCTGGTCAGATGCTGCCTAGGCTCTGAAGCAAACACGGTCTTAGGATGAATCACTGTACAGAACCAAGAGATAGGACAGGCCAGAAAACGTGGGGAAATTACAGGGCTTATCAGAGCCTCTTCAGCCCCTATCCCAGGTGAATTCAGAGCTAATCTATGCATCCTGTGCAGGTGCCCATCCCTGTCTTGTCTGAGATACATGGACAGCCCAACTACCAAAACAGTGACCTAAAACAAACCTAGTTTATGCTGGACAGCAAAAAGCAAATCAATCCTGGGCTGGCTGTTGGCTGCTGAAGTGGAAACTCTCAGTCTCTCGATTGAAAATCATTCCACACAGGAGCCTGGGAAGCACCAGTTATATTGTGTCCATAGGTGTGGTCTCATCCAAGCTGTGCAGTGCCCACTCCCTAACCCCAGAGTTAGCAGATAACAGTGCACATGGCAATTCATGGACATTGCTGGATTGTAGCCTGGTTAGGGGCCAGCCCAGAATGCTGCTGCAGTTGGGAAGAGATGGGGCTGTAGGAAGACATGGCCCAAAAGTGCCACCTGCTGGAAGAGAGGGAAGGTGCACTCTGGCAGACTTTTTCTGACCTTCACAAACCCCAGGAAATATAAAATCATAGGTGAGCAAGGGAAATCAACTTTCAGAATAAGGTTATCAACATAATCAAATGTATAGGAATCAGCAGAAAATCACAAAACACGTGAAGATGCAAGAAGAAATGGCCAAGTCAAATGATCAAATAAAAAAGCCAGAAGAGACACTGAATTTGGAACAACTAACCAAAGAAATATATACAAATCTACAAAATGATTTCAAGAGTTGGCTAAAGATATAAAAGATATCAAGATGGCACTAGAAAAGCATGAAGAATAATTTGAAAAAAGTAAGTAGAAAAATAGCAGATTTTATCAAAGTGGAAGATAATGTAGATCAAATTAAAAATATACTAGAACACACAACAGCAGATATGAAGAGGCAGAAGAAAGAATAAGTGAACCAGGGGATAGGTCAATTGAGTGTGAACAAACAAAAGAACAAATGGTAAAAAAGGTGGAAAAATTTGAATTGGATCTCAGGGAAATGATGGATAACATGAAGTGGACAAATGTAAGAATCATTGGTTTCCCAGAAGGAGAAGAGAAAAGCAAAGGGCTAGGAAGATTATTTGAAGAGATAATTGGGGAAAACTTAACAAACCTTATAAAAGACATAAATATGCAAATTAAAAAACCCAATGAACTGCAAATAGAATAAATCCAAACAGACACACTCCAAGAAACATATTATTAGATTGTCAAATACTGAAGAGAAGGAAAAAATCCTGAAAGCAGCAAGAGAAAAGCAATTCATCACATACAATGGAAACCAAATAAGACTAAGTACTCACTACTTAACAGGAAGCATGGAGGTGAAAAGATAGCAGTATATCATATTTAAGATGCTGAAAGAGAAAGATTGTCATCCAAGCATACTTTATCCAGCAAAGCTGTCCTTCAAAAGAGAGGGAGACCATGAACTTCCCAAAAACAAACACACAAGCAAACAAAAGAAAGACAAAACAAATAAAAACTCAACAAAAGGTGCTGCAATAATGGTATACTCACATGGAAAAAGAATGAAATTTGACCCCCGCCATACAGAATGCAAAGAACAAAAAAAGAGAGGAGAGTTTAAAATCCTCAGAGACAAACACAGGCTGAGAGAAATTGTTAACAAGAGACCTGCCCTGCAAGAAATACTCAAAGGAGTTCTGTCAGTTGAAAAAAAGACGGTGGAGAGAGGTCTGGAGAAGGGCAGACTAACTGAAGTGCATTAGTAAGGATAGATTAAAGGGTATAAAAGTGAGAGGTAGAAAATAGATTTGACAAATAAAAACTAAAGGATAAGGTAGATGGTACAAGTCCTGCCTTTACTGTAATAGCTTTGTATGTGAATGGATTAAACACTAATTCAAAGATACAGATTGGCAGAATGGATTGAAAAGTATGATCCATCTATATGCTGTTTAGAAGAGACTCATCTTAAGCCCAAGGATACAAAGAGATTGAAAATGAAAGGATGGAAAACATGTTCCATACAACCAAAAGAAAACAGGGTTAACTATACTAATATTAAGAAAAAATAGACTTTGAATACAAAGATATTATAAGAGACATGGAAGGACATAATATATTAACAAAAGGGGCAATTCACAAAAATAAATAACAATCATAAATGTTTATGCACCTAATCAATGAGCTCCAAAGTAACTTGAAACAAACACTCACAAAACTAAAGGGAGCAATAGATTTTTTTACAATAGTGGGAGACTTCAATACACCACTCTCCTCTATGGAACAGTAAGACAGAGGAGCAATTAGGAAATATGATGAATGAGTTAGAACTAACAGACATATATTGATTGTTGCATCTGAAAACACCAGGATATATATTCTTCTATAGTACTCATCCAACATTCCCCAGGATAGATCATATGCTGTATCACAAATCAGTCTGAATAAATTTAAAAAGACTGAAATTATTCAAAGAACTTTCTCTGACAATAGTGGAATGAAGCTGGAAATCAATAACCACCAAAGGAACAGAACTTTCACAAATATATTGAGGTTAAACAACACCCTCTTAAAGAGCCAGTGAATCAAGAAGAGATTTCAAGAGAAATCAGCAAATATCTGGAGATGAATGAAAATGAAAATACACCATATCAAAACATACGGGATGCAGTGAAGTTGGTGCTAAGAGGGAAATTTATAGCTCAAAACATATACCAAATTAAAAAAGGAAGAGTGACACCAAATACCTAACTGAACAACTGAAAGAGTTAGAGAAAGAACAGCAATCTAACCCCAAAGCAAGTAGAAGAAAGGAAATAACAAACATTGAAGCAGAAATAAATGAATTGGAGAACAAAAAAGGATAGAGACTCAATAAAACCAAAAGTTGGTTCTCTGAAAGATTGATAAGATTGACAAACTCTTAACTGACTGAAAAAGCAAATAAACAAAATCAGAAATGAGAGGGAGATCATTACTATGGATCCTAAAGAAAGAAAAAAATCATAAAAAGATACTATGAACAATTGCACAACAAAAAACTAGACAATTTAGAGGCAATGGACAATTTCCTAGAAACATAAGAACAACCTATACTGACTCGAGAAGAAATAGAAGAGTCAACAAACCAATCACAAAAAAGACATTGTCATCAAAAACCTCCCTACAAAGAAAAGCCCAGGCCAAACGGCTTCACAAGAGAATTTTACCTAACTTTCCAAGAACAGCATTCCTGCTCAAACTCTTCCAAAAAATTGAAGAAAAAGGAAACCTACCTAACTCATTTTATGAGGCTAAACACTCTAATGTCAAAACCAGATAAAGATACTACGAGAAAGGAAAAGTACAGACCAATCACCCTAATGTGTGTAACTGCAAAAATTCTCAAAAAACACTTGCAAATTAAATCCAAATGAACATTAAAATAATCATCCACCATGACCAAGTTCAATTCATCGCAGTCATGCAAGCATGATTCAACCTAAAAAAATCAACCAATTTAGTGTAACAATTAACAAATCAAAAGGGAAAATCACATGATCATCACAACTGATGTTGAAAAAGCACTTGACAAAATTTAGCATTCATTTCTGATTAAAATCCTTCAAAAGGTAAGAATCAGAATAAATTTCCACAGTATGATAAAGGGCACCTATGAAGAACCCACAGTCAACAGCATTCTCAATGGCAGAAGACTGAAAGCCTCCCCCCTAAGATCAAGAATAAGATAGGGTTGTCCACTGTCACCACTGTTATTCAACATTGTGCTAGAAGGTCTAGCTAGAGCAGGAAAAAGAAATAAAAGGGATCCAAATCAGAAAAAAAAGTAGTAAAATGTCATTATTTGTAGATAGCATTATCTTATATTTGGAAAATCCTGAGAAATACATGACAAAAAATACTTGAGCTAGTATAAATTCATCAAAGTGATTTTTTTTTTTTGCATGGGCAGGCACCTGGAATCAAACCCGGGTCTCCAACATGGCAGGCAAGAAGTTTGCCTGTTGAGCCACTGTGGCCCTCCCCAAAGTGAACTTTCATGCATAAAAATCTGTAATGTTTCTATATACTCGTAATGACCCAAGAGGGAATTAAGAAAAAAAATCATTCACAATAGCACTAAAAGAATCAATATCTAGAAATAAACTTAACCAAGGATATACAGGCCCTCTACACAGAAAACTACAAAACTTCACTAAAACAAATCAAAGAAGACCTAAATAGGTGGAAAGATATTTTGTGTTCATGGATATGTAGGCTAACTGTCATGATGATGTCAATACTACCCAATTTGATCTACAGATTCAACACAATACCAATCAATATTCCAACAACTTATTTTGAGACTTGGAAAAAACAGTAACCAAATTTATTTAGGAGGGAAATAGGCCTCAAATTGACAAAAACATCCTCAAAACAAAAAATGAAGTGTGAGGACTTACTTCCTGGCCTTTGAAGTTGTCAAAACTTCATGGTATTAGCACAAAGATAGACATACTGATCAGTGGAATAAAATTGAGAGTTCAGAAATAGAACCCCATATCTATGGTCAATTGTTCTTTTTTTGTTCTAAAGTGTTTTTATTTTATTTCAAACTCTTCGAAAGAAATAAAAATATATTTAAAAGAATAGAGTAATCTCACAAAATGTGGAAAGCCAGGAACAAAATGAACAAGTTAGTACTTTCTCCTGAGAGGTGGATCTAATAACTGTAGAATGGTTTTTCTCCTTCCTTGTTTTTGTCAAATGGAAAAAATAAATTTTCCTTTTTTGTAGGCATCAGAAATCACACCTAAGTATAAAAGTTGTTTAAGTACAAGATTTCAAGTCTTCTAATGGTGATTAAAAAACATCAAAAGCTGCTCACTTCCTTTATTTTACTATCAACTATTAAATTACCCATTTTTTTAATGATGTAAATTTGAGAATTTCACACTCATGACCTGAGTTTCAAAAATCTGGTCATATTTTATTTAAATTTTATTACTTCTTAGCAAGAAAATCTGAAGTATCTGAACTTGCATCACAATAACTGAAAGAGGTCAGACAGCAGGAAGACTGCTCTCATCTTGCATTCTGTAGCCAAAACCAGTCAAAAAGCAGCAATCCACAGGGACTCTGATGCAGCTAAAAATTTATGGCAAAGTCTCATTCCTAAACCACTGGAATTGCCTCCAAAGGCAGATCAAATCCTAGTGGTTCAGAGATAATGCACATTATAAAAGTTATAAAAGTCATTTTACTATTCCCAGAACTTTAAACTTACTCATTGGTCTCCCTCAATTTTATACTGATGAATCTACTGAGCTAAAAATTTTCACTTTCAACCAGTACAGTAAGTTAGTCAAGACAATGGCTAATATTTTTGTTCTAAGCAAAATTAACTGATTGCTAATGTTAAAGTATTGATTTGCATAGGCAGTAGAAAGTTTGAATCAATTTTTCCAAAAAGTTCCAATCTTATGTTTTGATTTGTAATATTGAGTACACATCCAGACAGTTTCTCTAAAGTTTCCTTTTTAAGATAGTTGGCTCAATTCATATCATTGGCAAACATAACTTCCAAAAGAGCATCAATTTCTGACAGGGAGATTTTAGAAAATAATAGATTAAAATGTCACTAATACCTATGATAGTTCCTTAAGGATTCAAGTGACTTCACTGCTACTAAAATTAAGCTCATTATGCAACATCAATGAGCTATTAAAGATTCAGTAGGATTCTGTGGTGTGTCCTAGTTAAGTTATTCAACATCTACCAACTTCTAAAGTAGATCAATACTCCCACCAAAGTAAACTGCTGTTGAACTCTAATAGAAACCACTATCCTATTTCCTGGCTCTATAGGAGTTAATCTTCCTAGACAACATCTCTTATGAGACAACTCTGGGCTCCTGACTTTCAATCAGAATGGGCTCTCAGCTCTAATATGGACTTTATTAAATTACAGGATACTGTCAGATTGTCTTCTGCCTAGGAAAACATCACAGTCCAGCACTCTACTATCAATCCCAGGATGCAGCTTGAATTACACTGAGTTATGTTCTGGTTTCAGTGTTCCAAATTCTGGTATGATACAGCATAGTGGCCAAAAGTGACCATATGCAAATGATAGTATTAGTAACACAAACTTTTAAACCAGATGTAACTCAGTCATTCATCACCAACTCAGGCACCCACAAAAAAATACAATAAAGCCAGCAAGTATGAACTAGATCTATGCTTTAACAAAGAACAAGACACACACAGTTGATAAAGGTAATCAAAGCTACAAACATTGATATGTCAGACATGTTGTTTACTGAGTTGTCTGGGAAATTGTACAAAAAATGCTTACTTTACTGGGATCTGCATACATGAAAACTTTTGTACATGAGTTTATTGAAACTGCTGATTTTTTTCAGGAAACAAAGTAATGCCAATAAAATAACCCAAAGGTATCCAAACTGTACAATTCTAACAGGCTATATTTTATAAAAACAAAAAAACAAAATCTATTTGCTTCCTAAATGTTATTTCTGTCTTTAAACGAGTGGCTGCATCTGCCGTTAAAATGCAATGGGATCTCTTTATTAACCAAGCATCACTACTAAAAATCAACTTGTGGGGGTGCAGGATAGTTCAGTGGTAGAATTCTTGCTTCCCATGTGGAAGAGTTGGGTTCAATTCCCAGTCCATACATTTCCCAATAAACAAACAAGCAAAACAAAAACCAACCAAACAAACAAAAATTTAACAAATGATGCTGCAATAATGAGATACTCACATGAAAAAATAATGAAATGCGACCCCACCATATGGCATACAAAAGAAAAAAATCAACTTGTAGTTGTTAAGGAAAATAGTACTCATTATGCTAAAATAGAACTTATGTTATATACAAAATCATTACAAATTACAAAGCAGTTGGTTTCTATCACCCTAAGGATATTTAATTCATAGTTTAGGAAAAAGATTGCAAATATATTAATATAGATACATTCAACTTTTCTTAATCCAATTGTCCCTATCCATTAAAAACCAAGAACCTTCTGCACAATGTGTCAGCTCCTCATTCCTGTTGTCTACCTACAAAAAGAAGCATTTCTTGAGATGTCAAGATTTATCAAGACCATCAAGGTCCAGGATATTTTTTACTATATACCTTAAAAAATTTGTTTTTTGATCCCCACAAAAAATCCATACCATTTAAAACCACATATTGAAATTACATGGCTAAGATTTCTATCTAGTCAACTCTTCAGTACTGATTCTAGAAACAATTTTCAATGGATTTTTGAATAACTCAACAAGACATTGGTGTAAGAGGTCATGCCTTTAATGTTCAGATCATAAGTTGTGAAGTTTGGAAAGGGTGAGGTTTAAGTTCCCACATTATCAGAATTTGCTGTCATAGTTTCAGTGCTAAGGGAGTTTCATATTGTCTGCAAGGTTTTATGCATGCTCAAGAAACAAATCTTTAAGTACACTTAATTCCTTTGTCAGCAATTTAATTTTTTCTCCAACCATTCATTTTCTTCTTTGAGCAGATTTATTTTCTGTTGCACATCCTATGCTGTTTTCCTGCTTTTCAACTGGCTCTTTTACACAGCCACATTGTTCCTCTCTCTGCATCGATGGTATTCATTGCTGTTTCATTCCATGGGTGAACTCTTTTTGCTCTGCTTTCTGGTAAGCACAACTTTACTCCTCCATCAGTGGCAGCAGGCACCAGCTGAGGATCTTGCTGTAAACCACTGCAATGTGCCTGAGAGTGGATAACACTTATTCCATTCTCTCCCTGAGTATTGGGTTGCCATGATATCTTGCTCATTTGAGCACTCCCTCTTGCCAATGCAAGATAGGTAGAAGCCAGCGCAAGATGAAAGGTGATCAATGGTTTCCACACTAAATTGCTGAGAAATCTTCACATGTACCATGTGATGTTTAATTCCCCAGAGATGAATTGCCTCCCCAAGATCAAAAAGCCTCACTGACAGTCATGATGTGCTCCAGTGCCACCAGCCATTCTGCCCCTGGAGGGCTCCATGGCCAGCGGCCCCACTGAAGCATGGCCCAATGTGACCCAAGCCTTGCAGCCTACACGTCACCCAGGAGAAACAATGGTCATGAAACCACAGCCTCTACCCATCCCAGCACTTCTGGTCAATTGATTTTTGGCAAGGTCCCCAAACCCTCTGAACTGAGACAGAATAGTCTCTTCAATAAACAGGGCTGGGAGAACTGGATATCCATAGCCAAAGGAATTAAAGAGGACCCCTACCTCACTCCCTATGCAAAAACTAACCAAAATGAATTAAAAATCTAAATATGAGACCCAGTGCCATAAAACTCTTAGAATAAAATATAAGGAAACATCTTCAAGACCTAGTGATAGAAGGTAGCTTCCTAGACCTTACACCCAAAGCACAAGCAACAAAAGAAAAAATAAATAAATGAGAACTCCTCAAAATCAAAGGCATCTGTGCCTCAAAGAACTTTTTCAAAAAGGGGAAAAGGCAGCCAACTCAATGGGAGGAAATATTTGAGAAACCATTTATCTGATGAGTTTGACATCCAGTATTTATAAAGAAATCCTACAACTCAACAACAAAAGAACAAACCCAATTATAAAACAGGAAAAAAATATGAATAGACATTTTTTCTGAAGATAAAATACAAATGACTAAAATGCACATGAAAGACGTTCATCTTCATTAGTTATTAGGGAAATGCACATCAAAATCACAACAAGAGATCTCATACCCATAAGAATGGCTGTCATTAAACAAACAGGAAACTACAAATGTTGGAGAAGATTGGAGAAATGGAAAACTTACTCACTGCTGGTGGGATGTAATGGCACAGCCACTATTTTTAAGACAGTATAGAGGTTCCTCAGACTAGTAAAAATCAAGTTACCCTACCACCCAGCAATTCCACTGCATGGTATGTGTGCAGAAGATCAGAAAGCTGTGATACAAATAAATTTATGGACATTGATGTTCATAGCAGCATTATTTATAATTTCCAAAATATGGAAACAATCCAAGTGCCTATTAACAGATGAGTGGATAAACAAAACGTGGTTTATACATATGATGGAATATTATGCAGCAGGGAAAAGAAATGAGGTCCTGATACATATGACAACATGGATGAACCTGAAGGACATAATGCTTAGTGAAATAAGCTGGACACATAAGGATAGATACTTTTTGATTTCATTAATATGAACCCCTGAGGAAATATAAACTCAGGCTCTTAAAAGGTAGAACACAGGAGACCTAGAGAGAGACAGAAGCTGAAGAAGGGGGAGTGTTTACCTAATATGTACAGACTTGTTAACGAACTTAATCTTGAATGCACGGAAATGGAAGAGGTGTTGGCAGTGCACTGGTGAGATTATAAGTAATAGTGCTTTATTGAAGGTGAATAAGATTGGGGTTCTAAGTCATGTATCTCATCAATTACTACAAATATAGAAAAAAGTTCTTACATTACTTACTTCATATATATGACACTTGTATAAAATGTTAATAATATGGAAAAATTACCTATTACATGCCATACACTATATTTAACAGGGATGCATCACTAGTAC
The DNA here is from genome assembly GCA_004026745.1 of Myrmecophaga tridactyla. Taxonomy (NCBI): domain Eukaryota; kingdom Metazoa; phylum Chordata; class Mammalia; order Pilosa; family Myrmecophagidae; genus Myrmecophaga; species Myrmecophaga tridactyla. The sequence continues at coordinate 82,219 of PVIY010006779.1, forward strand.
CACAATAACACTGTGGATAAATACTTGAAGGGATAAGAGTTATGGGGTGTTTAGGGTTTCCTCTTTGATGTCGATATGCCTATCTGTTACTTTTCTCTTTGGATCAAAAAAATTGAGAGTGATGATGATTGTACAACTAAGTGAGAATACTATGATACATTGTTTATAGAAATAATTGAATAAGCAGAAAGAGTCAAGTGCTAGAGAAAATATGGAGATACATATACCTAGTCAATGTTGGTAAGGTAGCAGATTGGTACAGCCCCTCTAGGAGGTTATGTAGCAGATCCACAAATATAAGAATTGAAAGCAGGTACTCGAACAAACATTTGCACACTGATGTTTATGGTGACATCATTCATGATACCCAATGGATGGAGGTGGCTGAAGGGGACATCAACTGAGAAGCAGAAGGGTGATCTGTGGTGTATACACATGATGGAATATTTTGCAGTTATAGAAAGGAATGAAGTCATGAGGGATGCAACAAGGTGACTGAACCTTGAGGACATTATACTGAGCCAAATAATCCAGAAACAAAAGGACAAATATTGTATGGTCTCTTTTAGAAAATACTTGTATGAAAATTAGAGCCTAGATTGTAGCAGCCACATTTGTCATAAGCTTTAAGACATTTCTATTTTTGAGATACAGTGCTCTATGTGTATACCTGGTATTTCCTGGGAACTTTGGGCACCTGTGTACTACCTAAGACTCTGAGTTGGCATTCTGCATCTCTGAAAGTCATCATTGCTCCATTCAGCAACTGTTAATGAAGCTGAAAAAGAGATAAGTGTTCAATTAGAGATATGAGTGAAGCTAATCTTCTCGGGACTAAGTTAAATCAGAATACAGGGTAAAGGAGGATGATATTGTCTGCATTTTAGAATTTCATCTACTCTGTGAGACCAAAGGAAGAGATGCTTATTTTGTCCAAAACTCACATTTTCTGAAGCACATATTCTAACTTAGATTGTCTGGCCAGTTCAGTTAAATACATGGAGTTTAGAATTGAGAATAAGATCTTGCAATTCTGTGTAGTTTAATGTAATACCCTGATACATTCCTGAGTATGTTGGACAGATAATTAAAAAGTATTGGCAAAGTCCTTTGAGAGAGTGAAAAAAAATATGGAACTAATAAACTTACCCATTTTGGAAATTCCTGGTACTATCTCACACACTTGTGAATCCCAAGAGGCCAAGCCCCTGATCTTGAGGATTGCTCTTATAAAACTTATTTATTTAACAGGGAAGCTAAGACTATCTATAATTGTGACTAAGAGTCACTTTCAGAAAACCTCTTGTTGCTCAGGTGTGGCCTCTCTCTCTCTCTAAGCCCAAAACTCCAAGTACACCCATTAGCCTCTACTCTACATGGGACATGACTTCCAGGGTTGTAGGTCTCCCTGGCAATATGGGGCATGACACCCAGTGTTGTACTAGGCCCTGGCATTGTGGGATTGACAATGCTTACCTGGCTAAAAGGGGTTAAATGTAAAAAATAAGGTGTCAGTGGGTAAGAGATTTCAAATCACATCCAGAGGCTATTCTGGTAGTTACTCTTTTGCAAACTTTAGTGAGCTATTGCTAATTGCCAGAGAATACCAAGCCTCAACCAACAGTATTCCTGAAAACTCTAGAGAACATGCAGGGCTCTATCTGAGGCTCTACCTGAAGTTTACTTTTGAGAACCTTAAAAGTTCCAGATTGTTCCTATGCCAGATAATCCCTGAAACTCAGGGGCGCATTTCTCTCCAAGAACATCAACTATTTGTACCTCCCTATCCTGTAATGTCAACACCCCTTTACAACATGAAAAATGAGAATGGTCATTGCCCAAATATCCTTGAAGTTTGAGAGAAGGTGCAAATGAGAGGGAGGAGTTGTAACGGAGAAGATAGGATATAACAAGTATTTGTGATTACAGATTCACTGTAATGATATTTACTATTAGTCTCTAGTGTATTACAACACCTAGAAGGAAATACCTTAAATTGTAGAACTGTAACCCATGCCATATTTAGAAATTTGCTCCATAACTACTTGTTAAATTGTCTTTTGAAGTGTATTATTTTTCTGCCTATATGTTATATTTCACAATAAAAAAAATTAAATAAAGTGCGGGTGGTTTGGTGATAGAATGCTCACCTTACATGCCGGAGAGCCAGGTTTGATTCCCAGACCATGCACCCCCACCAAAATAAATAAAAAAATAAAAATAGAAAGAATTAGCTCTCATTTCAAGTCTAACTAAAGCATATTTGATTACCTGATTCTAATCCAAAAATAAAATAAAAGACTTTGTCAGTTTATTCTTAAATTATCTCTGCAAAGTTTAGAATTCTTAATGAAACAATCTTAATATTTTTGTCAAATTTATTACTAGATACTTTATCTCATGCTACTAAAATTTTTACATTCAACTTCTTTTATTTAAAAATTTTTGATAATATATAAAGATATAATTAAGTTTTTACATTAACCTTGTATTCAAAATATTGATAAATGACTAACTAGGCATTGTGTCTCTTTTTTGTTCATAGGAGGGGCCAGATGAAGCAACTTATCCTTCACCTTAGAAAGGATATCTCAACATGTCCCACACCAGTGGATACTTAGAAATTTAACTGATGTAAAAAGCCCCTGTATTTTCTTTGGATTTATCTTCCATCCTCTGACACATAAATGTCTTACCAATAAATCTACAGTAGTTGCTACTTCTTGTTCACTGGGTCCAATCAACTGATATCATCAATAAAATGGACCAATGTGATGTCTTTTGGCAAGGAGAAATGATCAAGATACCTTCAGACAAGATTATGACATAGGGCTGGAGAGTTGATATACCCCTGAGGTAGGGGCTGGAGAGTTGATATACCCCTGAGGTAGGGCAGTGAAAGTATGTGCTGACCTTGCCAGCTGAAAGTGAACTGTTTCTAGTGGGCCCTACTAACAGCTATTGAGAAAAAAGTGTTTGCCAGATCAATAACTGCATACTGGGTACCAAGGGATATGTTGATTTGCTCAAGCAATGATACCACATGGAAGAGCAGGTGCAATTGGAGTCACCACCTGGTTGAATTTATGATAATCCACTGTCATCCTCCATGACTCATCTGCTTTCTGCACAGGCCAAATAGAGTTGAATGGAGATGTGTGAATCACAACCCCTGCATCCTTCAAGTCCTTAAGAGTGGCACTAATCTCTACAATCCCCCCAGGAATCTGTTATTGCTTCTGATTTACTATTTTGCTAAGTAAGAACAGTTCTACTGGTTTCCACTTGGGCCTTCCTACCATAATAGCCCTCATTCCATGAGTCAGAGATCCAGTGTGGGGATTCTGCCAGTTGTTCATTATGTCTATGCCAATTATGCATTCTGGAACTTGAAATATAAACCACTGGATGGTTCAGGGAACACACTGAACCCACTGTGAGATGGACCTGAGCTACAACTCCATTGATCACATGATCTCCACAAACCCTCTCTC
>PVIY010006780.1:8735-85582 GCA_004026745.1 Myrmecophaga tridactyla
ATGGATAGGCAGACAGATAGATATGATAAGTGATAGATAAATAGATAGAGAGATGGAATCATAGAATCTGATGAGAGAGGATGCATGGGTGATAGAGACGTAGATGACAGATCAGTGATAAATGATAGTAGATAGGTAGATGATAGAGACAGAGAGAGAGAGAGAGGCGATGTAATTTTTCAAGGTGTAGTCTGGGAGCAGAAATCATGGAAGATAGGAGGCAGGAAAATCCATTTCAAATGATGCACTACAGACCCCTCTGTCAGTCTGATGATTTTAAAAGGCATTTTAAACTGTGAGCTGAGGGAAGATGCCAAATACATTGGAATTGTTATGGAAATATTTGCAAAAACCCTCCATACATTGTGGCTCATAGATGTCATCCTTTGTAGCACATCGATAACAAGATCTGGGGTGGGTCAGATAACTCCTGTAATTTCACAGGAGGGTTGAGCTTAAACCATTTTGCACGTTATCTGCACCTCCTCAGTGATATCTGCAAAATACGGGTGATCTCTGTTGGTGAGGATGTCATGGGTTCTGCCCAGGACTTGTGATTTGCTGCCTCCCTTTGTAATGGAAGGAAATGCCCCATTTCAGGGGTGAATGAGGGAGAAACTTGTTTCCTTTCAAATGCATGGACCCCCTGAGTTCTATTCTCAGGCTCCCAGGATCTCTCCCCTGCTGAGATTTGGGGCATCTCAGAGGTAGCTTCTCTAGTTGCCATGGCTAGAACAAACCTTCACAGGAAGGTCGAATGCCTGTCCGCATCCAAGGACCACAAATACAGGCTTATTGGGAACTGTGTGTGAAAAGTGAAGGCCAACTTGCGTCTGATTCCTATTAAGCAAATGTCAGCCAACGCAGCCTGTCTCTGCCCTTTGCCCGGAGACTGTTAGGTCCCCTGAGGCTCCTATGTCAGCAGGCCTCTCCCTGGACCTTCCTGGGACCTGAGCCAGACCAGGGCTGCCTTCTGGAATCTTGATGGATTTTCGGCCATATTCTATGGACCACCCTGTTCTGAAAACATTAGGGTGCAGCAGCCCAGGATTCCTTGGCATCACCATCCAGTGAGGAAACTGAGGCCTGGGCGGGGCACAGGGGTGGGAACCCATGTCTCTCTGATCTGAGCTGGCTCCCTGAGAGTCTTCCGTGTACCCCCCTTCCCCCCACGGAAAATGGCTCTCTGAGCCCAGGGGGCGGAAGGGGGAACCCCAGGGAGGGCTGCAACGGGGTCTTTTGCTGGCGACTGGGTTACTGGAGGGACAGGGGGCCCATTTCACAGGACCCCCCTCACCACGTGTCCTCCCCAGCAGGAGACATGTGGCTCGGAAAAGCCAGAAATCACCTCCATTCCACCTGGGGAGGGGCCATCCGTTATGCTCTGCTCGCCAGCTGGGCCAGGGCAAATGGGGTGCCGTGTGGGTGCTGGGGACCTTCCCTCTCTCAGCTGCTCCCAGGGAGGGGAGCTGGAGGGGCTGGAACACTTAGGCAGGACAGTCCATGCATGAGAAGAGGGTCCTGGCTGCGTCAGTGTCCTGAATTCAATTGTTGACTCCCGTTGGTTGAGAGCCTACTTTGCACTCAGTATCTTCGTTGCATTGTCCGTTGATCCATAAAACAACCCCAGGAGGGGAGATATTTTAGCCTCATTTTCCAGATGAGGAAACTGACACCCACAGGAATGAAATGACCTGCCCAAGGCCCCTCCAAGCCAAGGGCAAAGAAAGCAGGGCTAAAACCCAGCACAGGGGAATAATCCATCCCTCTTCTCTCTTCCTCCCTCCCTTCCTCCCCCCTACCCCCTCTCTCTTTGACTATCTTTTTTATCACCCACTCCCATCCTTGCTTTTCTTATTTTGCTCACTTTATAGATGTGTCTCTGTCTTTGTCTCTGACTCTCTCTTTCCCCCTCTCTCCATCCCTCTCTCCCTCTCTTTATCTCTTTGTCTGTCTGTCTGTGTGTCTCTGTATTAGTCAGGAGTCTCCAGAGAAGACAGGAGATATATCTATATCTATGTTTATCTAAATGTATCTATATAGATATATCTATTGATTGATCTGTATATCTATATCTGTCAATCAATTGATAGGTACATTCAGAGATTTATTATAGGAATTGGTTCACAGGACCACGAGGGCTGACAAGTCCAAAGTCAGTAGGGCAGGCCACAAGCTGGAAACTGATAAAAGTGATCTGAAGTCTGGGAAGTCTGCATTCCCCAGGGGAAGCTGGCTGACCAAAGGTGAGGCAGATTCTTCTTTCTGACTTCTTAAATCCTCACAGTAGAGGGGTTATGAGTTGTTAGGGTAGGCATAAGTCCTGAAGGAAATGAGGAGGAGTCTTGTATCTGAGAGACAGGTGTCCCAAGTGAGGGCAGGAATAGAAGCTTATGAGACCAGGGAGTTAACCCAGAGACCTCTAAGGCAGAAAGACCACCTAATTTATCACCCAAGACAGCCAATTGATCCAATTGATCTCCAGCCAATTGGATGAGGACACTCACCACTTTGCTGAAGGCAGTCTCCTTTGTTAATTGTAGATGCAATCAGCCATGATGCAATCAACTGATTGTAGATATAAATCTGTCTATGAAATATCCTCGCAGTAACAATCACGCCAGGGTTTGCTTGACGAAACAACCATAACCCAGCCCCTCTTGGCACATGAAATTGACCATCCGTCTCTCACGCTTTTGCTCTCACTCTGCCTGTGTGCGCTTGCTTCTCTTTGTCTGTGCCTCTCTGCCTCTGTTTCTCTCCCTGGGTTTATGTCAATTAGGATAGCAGCAAAACTGTGTTTAATTGATTGTAAATACATTTCCCTTAGCAGTGGTCCCAATGGCTCACTGAAACTAATCTTCAGCCTAAGCTCTTTTTAATCCATAGATGCTCATCTTGGACAATAAAAATCAGACTTTATATCACTCATTCATTCAACAAACAAGTACTCACTGAATGCCTACTGTATGCAGGGACTGTTCTAGGCACCCAGGATATGCAGTGAACAGAAGAGACAAAAACCTACGCTCTGAAGTTGACATTTCAATAGGGGAAACAGGAGATCCAAAAAATAACGAAGATATATATATGGCAGATAGTAAATATTTTAGGTCTTTGTTGCACCTACAAAAACAGGCATAGAGAACACGTAATCAAATGGTCGCAGCTGCATGCCTATAAAATTTACTTACCAAAACAGGCGGCTCACCCATGGGCTGAGGTTTGCTGACCATTATGTTTGATGGTGTTAGAGGTGATAAGAACTAAAGAGAAAAATGAAGCAGTAGAGGGGTTATGAGTTGTTAGGGTAGGCATAAGTCCTGAAGGAAATGAGGAGGAGTCTTGTATCTGAGAGACAGGTGTCCCAAGTGAGGGCAGGAATAGAAGCTTATGAGACCAAGGAGTTAACCCAGAGACCTCTAAGGCAGAAAGACCACCTAATTTATCACCCAAGACAGTTTTGAGAGTGAAAAGGAAAAGAGAATTTAAAAATAATTCACAGGCATTACATGATCTACAGCAGACAGTTGTGTGCTCCCACAGAGCCACTGCCAGGATTTTGGCTCATTTGTGGTCAGATCAACCCTGTTTCTATCATTTATCACTGGAGTGGTAGGTGTTCTCCTGATCCGAGTACTTCTGTACATTCTCGGTGCTTTTTGTGAATGAACCATACTAAAAAATTAGATGGAAATAAACTATAAAACAGAAGGCACTTAAGTATTTTACTGGGATTCAGCCACTAATTTGATTAATTTATCGAGGGCTTACTAAGTGCCAGGTGCCTTGCTAAGCACTGGAAACTCCAGGATGAATCAGTACTCAAGGCTCTCACGACGCAATTGTGATAAGCATAAAATACTATGAAGTGCAGTGAAGGAGTGAAGTGGGAAAATCACTCCGTGGTAAACCAGAACGACAGGTCTATCCCAAGTCATCCATTCCCTGTGTTCTTCCCACAATCACATTGCATCCTGCAGCCTCTGTTTCCCATCCATGGCACATGGAATTTGAGGGAATCAAGGGAGATAAGGCATGGGGAGTGTTTTCAGCCCAAAAGAACTCTACAGATGTGATAGTGCTTTTTTTTTCCGCCTCTACATTCCCAGGGAAGTAGCTTGATAGTATGCACTCAGGAGAAATATATTCCCTGTCTTTAGTAGTATTTAAACTGGTCCTCCAACAGGGAGCTCAAGATAGCATCCATGCATCATCCAGCCAACATTTATTGAGCTCCTACTGTGTACCAGTCCCGGACATTGGGGACCAAACAATAAAAATGTCTGCTCCTGGGATTTTTAGGGAAGAAAGATGACATGTAAACCAGTCAATGCATATATTGGCAAACTGGGAAAAGAAGAGAGGAGCTGGCTGTGTGGTGGGGAGGGGTGGATTCTCTCAACTGGGAAAGCACTATGGAGCAAAGCCTGAGTGATGAGAAGGAGTGTCAAGACAAGATCCAGGGAAAAGCAGAAGTTCAGAGAAGGGAAACAAATGACTCATTGTGATCTTATCATCACCTTTTTGGGTATCAGCTTCTCCATCACATATAATGGGAGACACTTATTTCTCCAACATTTCATGAGACCCATATAAAGACCAATTAGAAGGTAACATTTGAGGAAAAACTTGAAGGAGATGAGGGAACGAGCCATGGAGATATCTGGGTGTATCAGTCAAGAGAGCTAGGTTATGCCACAGTAACAAACATCCCCACAGTCTCCGTGGCTTTAACAACAAAGGTTTATTTCTTGCTCATACTACATGCTGTATCCATAACAGGAAATTGGAAAATTTGGGCTAGGTTTGAGAGAGAAAATTTGTCTCTAAAATTGGACATCAGAGCCCCAGTCCCCAAGGAGGAAGGAGCATGGCCTTGGGGACGTAGGGTATGCAGGAAGCTTGGACCCAACTCTCATTCAACAAGCATTTATTGGGCACTGGCTTTATGCCAGGTACTGTGCCAGGGGCTGGAAATACCGCAGGAAACAAAATGGACAAACTCCTTGCCACTTATGGAGCTGACATTCCAATTGGGGAAACAAACAAGAAGCAAGTTAAATAAGTAAAGTATGAAGGGGATTGGAAGGTGAGGTGCTCAGGAAAAAAATAGAGGAAAAAGAGTAGTTGGAAATGAGGGGTTGCAACTGTAAAGGACCATCAGGGAAGGTCTTCCTAAGAAGAGACCTGAGCAGAGACCTGAAAGAGGTGAGGGAGGAGCCATATAGGAATCTGGAAGAAGAGTATAACAGGAAGAGGGAATAGCATGTGCAAAGGCCCTGAGGTAGGAGAAGCAAGGAAGCCTGTGTGGATGATTGGAGTGCATTGGGGAAGAGTGGGAGGAGATGAGGATGGAGAAGTGGTGGGGTTTGGGGGAGTACCTCTGCATTTAGTAGTCCTATGACCTTGGCTTTACTGTGCCAGGGGCTGGAAATACCACAGGAAACAAAATGGACAAATTCCTCGCCACTTATGGAGCTGAAATTCCAACTGGGGAAACAGACAGGAAGCAAGTTAAATAAGTAAAGTATGAAGGAGATTGGAAGGTGAGGTGCTCAGGAAAAAATAGAGGAAAAAGAGGACTTCCAGGTTAGGATTCAGCTTCCTAACCTGGAAAGAATGATTGCACATCACCTCTTGGGGCTGGTGCAAGAATTAAATGCAACCATAGGGCAAGTACTTGGCACCATGTATGTCTATTATTCAACTGGGCAGCAAGTCACCTAAGCCTGTGTTAGAGTTGGGGTCTGGGCAGTCACACACTTGTTGCAGAGACTCTGAGATTAAATGGGATGTCTTGGCCTCAAGGGACCTCAGCCACTTCTCCCCTTTCAACCCTACCCTCTTCCACATGCTCTGTCCCCATCCCAAGTATGATATCCCAAATATTTTCCTTGTGCTGGCTGGCACCAACTTCCTCTCTCTTGCTCTGAACTATATTGAACCTCGAGAAATGGGAGTGAGAAGCTTCTCAGTTACCATAGAACAGAGAGGTGAAGCACCAAGCCAGTCTTGTCTTCCATCCATCCCTGCTCTGCTGACTCCATTCCTGTCACTTTCCTCTAGAACCTTCCAGAAGCAAAGCATTGGAGCTTTGGGGCTTGTTATTGAAGTAAAATAAACACACAGAAAATCCCCACAGATTATAGTGGAGAGCTTTGTGAATTTTCACAAACTGCACATATTGATGTAAGCAGCACCCAGCTCAGGAAACAGAACCTTCTCAGGCCCAGAAGCCTCCGCCAGCCTCATGTACTCTCCTCAGTCACTAATCCTGAAAAGGTACCCTGCCAGGACAGTTAACATCATCAGCTAGTTTTTGAATTTTACATAATTGTAATCTCACATACTTGCTTTTACTGTCTGGCTTCCTTGCTTGACATTTCTTTGTAAGATTTCATGGGGCAGTGTGTAGCATTCATTCATTACACAATATTCCATTTACTTACCCTTTGTCCTGTTAAGAAGCAATGCGTTAAAAAAAAAAAAAGACTTAACCCAATAAAATAAAATGAACAAAGACTTAAACAAAAAAAAAAGAAGAAGAAGAAGCAATGCGTTACTTCCAAATTGAAGCTATTATGAATATCACCACTGTGAAAATTCTTGTGTATACCTTTGGCAAACACGGGATCCCATTTCTGTTGAGTAACAATCCAGGAGTGGAATTACTGGGTCATCACAAAGATGTATGATTAGCTTTAGTAGAAACTCATAACCTATTTTTCAATGGGTTTTTACCATGTCATCCTCACTTTGGCGGCATGTGAGGGTTCTGACTGCATCAGTCTTTTTCATTTTAGCCTTTCTGCTGTGCAGCAATGACACTACATCTATTTTTAAGGGTGAGCTTTTAAGGCCACATCTGGGTGCCCCCACACACCCCCCCCACCCCTTCTGCAGGAACCAGTCTGGTGAACCTTTGAGAAGTTTGCCCTTCCTTGACATCTGTGGCTTCATCCAACTTAGAAGTCAAGTCCATGGACTCTGGAGCCAGGCTGCCTGGTTCAAATCCCACATCTGCCACAGACTAGCTCTGTGCCCTTGAGCTAGTGATGCTGTCTTTCAGCATCTCTTTCCTCAGTTCTAAAACGGACATGATGATAACACAGAGACATCACAAGGATATAATGAGTTAACATTGGTAACATTCTTAGAGCTGTGCCCAGCATACAGTAAACACTGTAAGTGCTTATTTTCATAATTCTTACAGCCCTACCTCTGGCTCTGGCTCTCCCCCTCTCTCTCTCCTTGATTTTCTCCCCCTCTCTCTCTCCTTGATTTTCTCCCCCTCGTATTGTTCCCTTTTGCCACAATTTTCTTTTTCCATTTCAGAAAAGAATGTTCTATTTGTGGGCTTATTCCCCTTTGAAAAGTGAGCTGGGAGCTTCTGGGAGTTTTTGCAATTGATATGGAGGCTGCAGGGGATGGAGGAAGGAGACATTTGGGGAAAAGGCTCATAGCCCTGACATCTGTCTTGGTGACTTAGCAGTCCATCAAACTCTACAGTTGTGCACCTCATCTAAGGGGAGAGTGTGACTATTCAGGGAGAAGGAAGAGAATGGAAGTTCATTTCTTCATTTGGATGGCTTCATTTTGTTCCTTCTCCTCCTAGACTCGTCTGGGAAGTTCTCCTGTGTTTCATGCTGGCCCCCAGGTCCTGTGAGGACTACACAATTAGAAGAAGTCTTTGTCTCTCTTATAGATTAAGCCTGGGCCCTCCATTTCCCGTTCTTGGCTGTCAGAGCTCTGGGACTCCACAACCAAAAGGCATTCAAAAACAGCTCCAGGAAAAGTGGAGTTCTTCCCCCCACCCCCCACTTAGTAGGTCATACCTGAGTCCCACTCAAGTCTCACCTGCTTTCCCTCCTCGGCCCCTCCAGAGCAACGATGCCTCAGGGAACACTTGGAACTGGTTGTACTTCATCCCCCTCATCATCATCGGCTCCTTTTTTATGCTGAACCTCGTGCTGGGTGTGCTTTCAGGGTAAGTCTCTGCCACTCCCCTACTTCCACTGCCCTCTACCAACTTCTTCCCGGGAAGAGGCAACCAAAGCTTTGTTTTCATTCACCAGGCAGAAAAAAGGTCTTTTGCCCTGGGTTTTTGGGTAATCCAAACAGTTATTAGCAAACCATGTGTAGGTACACAGGTTGTATACTGCAGCAAGTGCACAGTGAGAAGGCTGAAATCCTTTCCATCCTTGATTTACTGAAATGTACCTTTGGCTCTCAGCTACCTCCACCCAGAGGAAAAGGGAAATTCTTTCCAGCCCAGTAGTCTCATTCATAAAGATTTTCCCAAATTTTTCAGACCTACAACTCATCAAACAAGAAAAGTCTATAGAGCCTTACTTCCTGTAGTTTACATTTACCAAAAAAAAAATAAATAAATTATCTTGGCTCCCCCAACTTTCTGCATATAAAATCATAGCATATAGCCTAACATGCCTTTTCATGAAATACAGTGACCTCCAACCCTAAAACTTTTGGGGGCTTAATCGTAAATGGGCTTCGTTTCTCTCACCATAAGAAGTTTGGCCACAGTGCCATCAAGGACCCTAGATTTTTATAGCTTCCATTCTCACATTCTTGCCAGAGGCTTCCAATCTCACAGATGCCTCATAGTCTCAAAATGGTTGCTTAATGCTCACAAGATGGCATCCCCTATTCCAGATGGGGAGAGGAGGAAAGAAAATGGAGTGGAGCTGGGCCTATATTAAGAATGGGAGGCATCTGCAGAAATCTTCAGCTTCTATCTCATTAATCTAACTCAGGTGGATGGTAATATTATTTAATTGGACACATTGATGCCCCAAATAAAACTGGGGTTCTGTTAATCAGGAGTATTAAAGGGATGAGAACAGAGTACACATCTATCAGTGGTTGACATGGCATTTTTTCCCCTTAATCTATTCTTTCTTTCTTTTTTTTCAAAAAATTAGAGCAGTTAAAGGTTTACAGAAGAATCATGCAGAAAGTCTCTTAAAACTTTTAACTTTGAAATAATTCCCAATTTGCAGAACAATTGCAAAAATAGTATAAAACCCATACAGCAAACTCTAACATTCCCCAACCCAGATACCCAGATTCTCCAATTTTAACATGTTGCCACATTTGCTGTATCATTCTATCTACCTGTCCATCTGTCTATCTATCACCTACCTTTCTGTCCATCTATCAATTCATTCATCCACCTACCTCCCTTCTATTTTTCCATGTATCCATCTATCTGTCTATTTTCTAAATGTGAGAATAAGTTATATGCATTATGCTCCTTGGACTCATAATATTTCCATGTCCATTTCATGGCATGGTTTTATGGATTTCCTTTTTCCTCTAGCTGGGTGAAATTATTAAGAAATATGTGAATCTGGCAGAAATATCCACCTACCCTCCCATAACATCCTGATCTTTTTCCTAAAAGACTTGTTAAAATACATTGCCCTCCATGGAGTTCTGAACCCCCAAATACACACACACACACACACACACACTCCCTAATATTTCCAGGGCAGCAGCAAACAGCCAGACGCTGGGCTTTTTGTGTGTGCTTCTGCAGGGAGTTTGCCAAAGAAAGGGAGCGGGTAGAGAACCGGAGGGCTTTTCTGAAGCTGAGACGGCAGCAGCAGATCGAGCGAGAACTCAATGGTTACATGGAGTGGATCTCAAAAGCAGGTGAGGTTCTTTCAGCCCGGGTCCCAGGGATGGGCCACAGAGCACACAGAGAGTCATGCGTGCAGTTGGGGGAAGGATGAGGGAGCATCACGATGGGAAAAGAAAGCAGCTCTGAAATTGGTCATCTCAATCTTCAACAAGGATCCAGAGTGTGATGTTAGGATATTATGGTATAATATTAAAACTCCTGGGAGGGAGCCAGGATGGGGCATCACATAACGGTGGAGAGCTCAAATGTTGGTTTATATCCCAGCATTGTACAATGTACCTTGCCTCCCTGTGTCTCGGTTTCTTCATCTGTTAAACGGAGATAGCACTAGTACCCTGATAATATAATCCAAGCTAACTTGCTTAGGAGGAGCAGTGACTGGCACGTGGGAGGCTCACGTTTGTTCAGTAAACATTTATGGGGAGACATACATGGAGTGAGCATAGCCAGCAAGATTCTCCTGCCCTCAGGGCACCGAAGTTCTAGTGAGGGAGACAGAATATAAACAAATGCATACAATGCTGGGTTCTGGCCACTGCTGAGAAGAGAAATAAAGGACAGGGTACAGAGAAGGGTCAGAGGTGGGGTGCTCAGGGGAGTCCTGTCTGAGGAAATGGCTTCTGAACAGAGGCCTGAAGGATGTGCAGGAGAATGCCATGTGGGTACCTGCCAGAGGGAACAGCAGGTGCAAAGGCCCTGAGGCACAAGCATAGCTGAGTCTTAATAAGGAGGCCAGTGTGGCTGGAGCAGAGCAAGCAAGGGAAGAGTGAGAGGAGGTGAGGGCAGGGAGGTAACAGGGACTTGTAGGTTTTATTTTTGAGTGAGATGGGGAAAATGTTGGGCATTCTACCATAGCTGGGGGAGCTGGGAGTCACAAATCACTGAGTGGCATGTTTCTGGCTGGTTGAGCTGCCACTATCAATGAGACTGATGGGGTGGGGTGTTCCTACTCATTCCCTCTGCAAGGGAGCCCATCCCAGGAAAAATCTTAACCATGTCCTCCTTCTTCTCAGAAGAGGTGATTCTTGCTGAGGATGAAACAGACGGCGAGCAGAGGCATCCATTTGATGGTAACTCTCCTAAACCTGGCTTGGTGATGGGTCCCAAGAGAGATGGGTGCTTCTGGGCTGGGGCTGGGGCTGGGGCTGGGAGCTCTCTAGCCTAAGGAACCTCCAGGGAAAGTTTGGGGACCAGGTCGTGTCAGGCTCAGGAAGATACAGGGAGTAGTTTTCACTTGCTGGCCTTACTTTTCCACTTTACAAGCTCTGTGCCTCACTTTTTCTCATCTGTAAAATGGGTATCTTCATCACATCTCTACCTCATTGGATCATTTGTGAGGATTAAATTAATTATTGAAAATGGAACTCTTCTTAGAAGAGTGCCAGCACAAGCTCATCACCACTTGTAACTGCTACATAAATAAATGAATAAATAATAAGTCCACCAAGAATCCAGCTTATGATTAAGGACTGTTTTCTCATATGTTAGAAAATTGGCTAACCAGCTTGACAACTTCTGATTGAAAATACCAGGAGCCAGAAAGAAATAAATGTGTGGGGACCCTGCCCCCATAGATTATAAAATGTATTTTACAAACCGCTTCAGAGGGAATTGCAAATCACTTCCTCTGGAGCAGATGTTGTAACTCATTGCCCCCTGGAAGCCCCCTTCAGAGAGTAATTAGCCAAAAGGGAAATGTAAATTTAAAAAGAGAGAGAGTGTAGGACTTCCAGACAGTCAAGGTTCTTAGAATTTAGAGAAATGTTTTAATTTAAAATAATAGCAACAACAAAGATAATACCACCCAAAAAAAAACAGCTTGTTATTTGGGATTATCTTCTCAGATATTAGAAAGCTGGTTTGAGAGTGATGACTCTTCGGTAGAAAATTCCAGAGATTAGAAGGAAATGAAGGAACTTGGCTCTGTCCCAGCCGATTATAAAGTGAATTTTAGGGACTATGTTATAGAAAGATTACCCCCGCAGACATCCAAACCACTTATTGGGAGTATCTGCCTGAGCTCATCCCCTGCAGAGGCCTTGGGGTAATAGGACCTAACTGCTGGGGGGATGGAGATTTTCAACAATCCCAGCCCACCTGGCCCGAGCGCAAACATAGCTTAAGGGGTGGACTGTCTTCGTGAGAGTTGCTCTACATGTTCAATCTCAGGCATTTGAAAGCAGGCCAGAGGGAAAAGAGTATCTGAGAGGCCAGCCTCGGGAATCAGACCCAACAGGGCTTGGTTCTCATCTTTGCCCCCCTGGATCCCACTTTCTGCACCTCCAAGATGGGTATCCTGGGAGCTCCCACCAAAGCAATCGTTGCAGGGATGGTGTAGGACAGGGATGCATGGGAAGTGCTGGGCATAGCCCCAGGTGCCAAGTGGGTGCTCGGCCAGTGTCATTGTCCCCAAAAGGGTAACGTGTTTTTCTCTTGCCATGTTCCCATTGCTGGAGCTCTGCGGAGAACCACCATAAAGAAAAGCAAGACGGACCTGCTCAACCCCGAGGAGGCTGAGGACCAGCTGGCCGACATCACCTCTGTGGGTGAGTCCCTGCTCCAGCATCCAGGCATCTTCATCACCCATCACCCCAGAGACAGGGGGCCCATGGGTTGGGAGCCAGGCTGCCTGGGTTAGGGGCTCAATCCTGGGGCAGATGGCACGGACACGCAAACCTCAGTCTCCACATCCAACAAGTGGGGATGACAACAATGCTTGTTAATAATAAGCAATTATCCATAATTAATTATATTAATATAGTTAACTGTAAATAATTTTGTTTATAATAATGGCAGTATTATTTTGAGTGTTGCATTAATTAATCCACAGAAAACATTTAGAGCAGTGCCTGATGGAGAATAAGCACTCAGTAATGTGGACTGATATTCTTATTCGTTTGGTTAAATGGTTCTTTAATAAGTGCCCAGTTGTGAATAGGACAAAGGCAAAACCCCTGACCCCCAGAGCTTGAAGTCCTGTAAGGGGATCGATATTAAACTGATAATTACACACACATACTGGTAACGGTTCTGGTGCTGCCAGGTTAACCGGAGGTCTTGGACTGCTATGGAAGAATGGGGTGTGGTCAGGGGAGGCTTCTCAGAGGAAGTGATGCTTAAGCTGAGAACTGAAGATGAAGAGGCATTCACCCTGGCAATGAGAGCGAGGGAATGTGGCAGAAGGCTGTGCCTCAGGCTGCCTTACACAGGTTTACACAGGGGCAGAGTCTGAGAGGGGACGAGGCACTGACTATTCCTTTCCACTCCTCTGTATTTTTTATTTGTTGACTTGAGACTGATGCTTTTGACCATTTACCGTGAGAATATATTGCTTTTTGAAATGGGAGGGTGAAAGGGAGAGGGGAAAGAAAAAGGGAGGGAAAAAAGAAGGGATGAAGGGAAGAAGAGGGGAAAGGAGAAAGGAAGGGAAGGAGGGAAAGGGTGATAGGGAGAGAGAAAAGGGGGGAAGGAGGGAAAGAAGAGTGAAGGGAAGGAAGGGAAAAAAGAAAGATGGAAAGATTACATCCCCTCTAAATAACTGCCATCATATATCTGTTATTGTATACACATGTCGACAGGCACAAATTATTTTATATTCTGCCTTTTTCTCACTGAACCTGAGTTTATATCCATATTGTTGAGGTTTCACTTGGTTTTCATTGCAATGACGCACTTCTGCAGGGTGTGTTCATTGTCGTTTGTTTCACCATCGCTCTGTTCTATGGGATTTGAGTTGTTTCTAATTTTTGCTCTTAAGAAGTGCACTGCTGTGAACATTTATGTACAATTATTCCCCCCACCCTTTGGGCGTATTTCCTTGGGGATAATTATAGGATCAAAGATATTAACAGCTTTGCAACTCATTATTCACAGAGTCCTTCTGAGTTTCAAAAACATGGAACCCATTTATAAACCTGCCAAGTAAGTGTATGTTTAGGGGATTCCCCACCCCGGCCACTGCATTTTATCAATTTAATTTCTTGTCCCAGTTTAATAGGTTTGTAATGATACCTTAAAGCTTGTCTTAACTTCCATTTTTAATTTCTAGCCCAAACACAATTTTCCTTGTGATGATCAATGACTTCTGTTTCCACTTGTGGGAACATCTGTTTATCCCCTTTGAGCAAAAGGCAAAAATCACAGTGGTCAATCAGTACTTTATGCATTTTATCAGTGATGTCTGTCCACATATCTCCCCAATTAGTTTGCTTCTATTTTTTAAATGTTTGCTATATATATTGATGGACAAACATTTTTCTGTTCATATCACATTTATTGAATGCCAGGTGCTGAGAAAATCTGAGGTGCCCAAGGATAAGTTTGGTGCTTGCCCTTAATTAACAAGGAGATGTTATTTTTCAGCCATAATTCTGGCAAAGATGGGAACGTGGTAATACCCGGTGTAGGCAAAGATGTGAGGAAATGAGCATTTTCATACACTATTGGAAAGAATATAAATTTGCACATCTATTTGAACATCTATGGATTTCGGGTGTACAGCATGGCATTATTTAATTATAGATGTTCATGCTATTTGACCAAAAACTTCCTCTTTCAAAAGCAGTCCTACACAAGTGCAAAGGTTCAAAGATCTGGGTGCCAGTATCTTCACAGAAGTGCTGTTTCTAATGTTGGGAAAAGCAAAAGCCAGAAACAACCCACATGCCCAGCAGTGGGGATATGATTAAGGAAATTAGAGAACATACATGTAATGGAATACTACACAGCCAGGGAAAAGAACAGGGCTGCTACTGGCATAGAAAGATGTTTGCGATAAATTTTTCAATGAGAAAAGTAAGTTGCACATTATGTACAATATGGTCCCATTCAAAAAAAATAATGTAAGATGTACTTAAAGAGGTCTTGGAAAGTGGAGGATTATAAGAGATTTTCACTTTCTACATTTTGTTTTTCTGTAATATATGAATTAATGACATGCATTACTTTTGGGATCAGGAAATTAAATTTAAAGTTGCTTGAAAACAAATAATGATAAGGAGCTGGGATGAGGGCTCTAACATCTGTACAGGGTAAGGAGGAATTTGTTTGGTGGGGAGACCAAAGAGAGATTCCAAAAGGAGACATTTTAGTAGACTGAAATACTAGTGGTCAATGAGAGGGAGGAGTGAGGGGTATGGCATGTATGAGTGTTTTTTTTAATTTTTTATTTCTTTTGCTGGAGAGATGCAAATGTTCAAAAACTGATCATGGTGATGAAAACACAACTATGTGATGATATTGTGAGCCACTGACTGTACACCATGGATAGAATGTTTGTATGTTAAGAATGTTTGTATGTTTGTTTGTTGTGTACAATAAAAATATATTTTTTTAAAGTTATAATGGGAATAGTCCAAATGCCCCTAAAGAATGGGAGAAAGATCAAAGATGATGGTGGAGTTACACAGAGAAGGTTGGGTTTAACAAATTAGTATGACTGCTCAATCATTATATTGGTATTTCTTTTAGTCCCCAGTACCTTAGAGGAGCTAGAAGTAAAAACCTAAAATTGAAGAATTGTAACCCATACCAAACTCTGAAATATGTTCTACAACTAATTATGGTGCTGTGCTTTGAAATTTATTGCTTTTTTGTATATATGTTATTTTTCACAAAAAAGAAAAAAAAAAGAGAAGGAGTATAACAGGGAAGATAGGATTTAACAAATGAGTATGACTGCTGAATCATTATATTGATATTTCTTTTGGCCTCCAGTGTCTTTGAGCAGCTAGAAGAAAAAACGAAAAATCGTGGAACTATAACCCAAACTTTAAAATCTGTTCTATAAATTACTTGTTAAAATATTTTTTAAAGGAGACATTTTAAACCAGGCCTCCGGACAGACTTGTCAAGGCTGGAGTTGGGGTGGGGAGTGGAGCGGGAAGCTGTGACAGATATTCAGAGGGTTTGTCTGGGCAAGACCATGTTCTAGAATTTGCATCTGGCATAGAAAAACTTGCTACTTGGGGAGGTTCAAGGCAGGCGTTTGATAAACTTGTGAGGACACAACTCAAGAAGATTAGAAAATGATGGATGGATGGATGAATGGACGGACGGACAGATGAACAGATGGAAGGACAGAGTAGGAAGTAGGAAGCAGTCAGGATAAGTAAGAGTTGACTCTGTCCCATGTTGTTAAGAAAGGTGACTTTCAACTTTCTAAATGGATCCAAAGACAGGCTTTACCTCTAAATCCACCCAAACTCACATCTTAAGCCTGGTTTCTCAAAAACATACCAGAAAGGGGCCTCCAATCTCGCCAGGGGGTTCCTAAACTCTGAAATGCCAGGATTCTGGCAAGGAAATGACTTTCCCTTTATTTATTCCTATTTTTTTTAAGTACAAATTGCAAACAAAGACAGGCACTGTGCTGTTTGTGCTCGTGTGGTACCATAGTAAATGCAGTCTTATGTAATTGGTGACTCAGCTGCACTGCTCAGTCAGTTGATACACACATTATAAAACAACCTCATTTACAATCAATTTACTGCAAAAACATGTAACCTGAGTTTTCTGCATAAAAAGTGAGGCCATGAATGGGCCTTTGTTACCTTAGGAAAATCAGATTCCATATAGATGGTTTTAATGAGATAAGCTCCATGTGGGCAGCAACTACTGCAACTTGCAGAGAATTTTAAGAGTATATGTATTACCAGAATTCTCCAGATTAATTGGTGGTGATTCCCCATCCTCACTGCAAACTAGTGCTGACTCTTGATCCTTTGAAATGTTACTGATCCAAAAACAACACTAGGGTTGGAAGATTTAGTACCAAAAAAAAAAAAAAGAAGAAGAAGAAGAATGTAAAAAATCTCATTAATAAATTTTTATATTGATTGTAAGTTGAAATTATGTTTTGGATATATAGGATTAAATGAAATATGTTATCAAAAATTTTTAATCTAAAGATTGCCTGCCATTACAATTCCAAACAACAGAGGAGAATTAGAGGCAATGAAGTTTTGAGCCATGCTACAACATGGATGAACCTTGGAAATATTACTCAGTGAAATAAGCCAGACAAAAAAGAGTAACTGTTGTATGACTCCACTTATATGAAATAACTAGACAGAAGGTCGACTAGAGGTTAGTAGGGGGCCAGGGGCAAAGGACATGGGGAGTCACTGCTTAGCCGGCGTGGGATTTCTGTTGGGGTGATGAAAGAGTTTTGGTAATGGATGGTCAGGTGGGAGGGAGTACAACATTGTGAATGTAATTACCACCACTCAATCGTACACTTAAAAATGGTTAAAATGGGAGATTTGGTGAATTTATATAAATATATATATGATAAAACTTTCAAAATAAAAAAAAGAATGTATAGAATAAGGAGCATAGGTCAAAGTAAGAGTTAAATTCAGTAAACAGAGGTGGCAGTATCTAGCTATCGCAGGACTTAGCATGCAGTAGGTACTCAATTAATGGTCAGGTCCTCCTTTCCTGATGAGAGAGGGGTCTCCCTGTTATGGCAGGTCTCACAAGGTCAGGGTGATCTGGAAAGACATCCCCAATATCTTTCCCATAAATTGGATTTTGATTACTGTCCTTAGAGTTGCAGTAGGAGATAATGCCAAATAATCAGACCTTTCTGTACACCACGCTAAGGTGTTTTGACTCCTGTTTCCCACAAATGCTCCATGAGGTTAGGAAGCATGGTTGTCCCCAGTTTACAGATGACTACGGTGGACTGAATTGTGTGTCCCAATTTCCACATGTTCTTAATTTCAATCCACATTTCTGTGGGTATGAACCAGTGATAGAAAGGATCTCTTGAAGATATTAAATTAAGGTGTGGCCCAGCTGAAGGAGGTTAGATCTTAATCTGGATTCCTGGAGGCCCTTATAAGCAAAAGAAAGCTGCAGGGGGGAGCTGGAAGCCGGAAGTCAGAAGAACCCAGAAGAGAAAGGAGAGGACATCACTATTTGACCCGAGGCAAAGATACAAGCCAGGGAACCCCAAGGATTGCTGGCAGTAGCACCAGGATGTTGCCTACTTTGGAGAGAAAACATCACCTTGCTATCACCTAGATTTTTAACTTCTAAACTTAAAACCATGAGTCAAAGATCACACTGTTTAAGCTAACCCATTGTGTGAAACTTGTCATAGCAGCCTGACAAAACAAAGACAACATCCCTGGATGTTCAGTTCTCCTCTTCTTATAAGGATACCAGTTATATTGGATAAGGATCTACCCTGCTCCAGTTTGGCCTCATTTTAACAAATCACATCTTCAGAGACCCAATTTCCAAATAAGGCCCCATTCGTGGGACCAGGAGTTAGGAATTGAAGATGCCTTTTTGGGGGGACATGGTCCAATGATAGCATGGAGAAACTGCTTAACTGGAAATGGCCATGAGGATCCACCCCAAGGCTCCCAATGCCTGTGGGTCAGGCAGTGTTGGACATGAGAGGAGGGTCTGTCGTAGGGAGGAGGGGACCCCTGAGAGGGAGCCACAGCCCCTAGACCTAGCTGACCATGGAAAATGGAAAGTGACCCCCATGATGGCTGTATGTTCCAGGAGTGGGTGGGACATGGTAGGCATGAGCACAGGCTCTGAAGCCCACCTGGACTTCTTACTTAGCTAGCCCTTGGGCCTCTCTCCATCTCCTCTTCCTCAACCGTAAAGTGGGGATAAGGCCAGTCCCTACTTCAAAGGGTTGTGATGGGGGACAAGTAGTTTCTCATGTCATATGTGTTCACCAGGGAGCCCGGAGCCTGCTAAATGGTCATTAAATGTCAGCTGTTATGTTCATTCAAGAGAAGCCAAAATCCATATTTTTATGGGAAAATCTCCCAGTGTTTAAGTAGGGACCAATAATTTCAATTTTACAAATCCAGTTTGAACAATATGGCTCCTGGGTGCCAATTTACAATCTCTGGTTAGAATTTGCTGAGAACAAGTGGCATCTTGTGAGGTCACAGGTTCCCTTGAAAGCTAAGTGTGTTGTGTCTGGCAGGCAGGATGGGCTTGAAAAACATCTTAGGTGATTGAATAAATGAATGAACTAATGATTGAATAAGAAAATGAATAAGGGAATGATCAAACAAATGAACAAATGGATAGATTAATGAATGAGTGAATGAAAAAATTTATGGGCAGATGAATGAATGAACAAGCAATCAAATGAATGGATGAATGAATGAGTGGACAGATGAATGAATGAACTAATGATGAATGAATGAGTGAACTAATGAATGAATAAACAAATCAATGCAATTGCAGGTTTTCTGGATTTTGGAAGATAAACTCAACCTCCAAATCTGAGCTCTGACCTTTCCTCCAAGCCTGCCCCACTAGCCCCTTTCCTCCTCAGTGAATGACAGCTCCATCCATCCAGGTGCTCAGGACAAAAATCTTGGCTCCTCCCTCTCTTTCACACCAGCATCTGATCCAGCAGCAAGGTTGACTCTACCTTAAACAATGCACATGCGGATTCCAACCACCTTCTTCCCCTTCTCAGCCACCACAGTGGTCCAGCAAGGACACTGCAATCCCTCCTACTAATCCCTGGGTCCCACCCTCGCCACCCACAGTCTGTTCCTCCCACAGTGGCCAGAAGGCACACCTGAGTCAGATTCCATCTCTCCTCAGCTCAGAACCCTCCATGACTCCTACCTCCCTTGGAACAAAAGCTCAAGTCCTCCCCACAACCCACCAGCTACTGCACAATCTGCCCCACCTCTGTCACCTCTCTGCCCTTCTCTCTTCCCACTCTCCTCCTTGCACTCTCCCTCAGGCACACTGGCCTCCTTGTACTATCCACCAAACTCACTGGGCACAGTTCTGCCTCAGGGCGTTTGCACAAACCCTCCTCTCTGCCCCAGATACTCACCACCTTAGATAGCCACTTGTCTAGCACCCTCACCCTAACCATTTGATTAAATACTGCATCCTGCCCCGTGGCTCCCCCTGGAGCTCCTGTTTCCCTTGCTGTACTCTACTTTTTCTTTTCTCCATAGCGCTTCACACCACCCCTCACTCTGTGAATTTACTTATTATGTTGGCTGTCTGTCTGTTACCTGCTATATCCTGACCCCCTGGAAAAGAACCTGGCATACAGTGGGTGCTCAATAATTGCTTAGGAGTAAAAGTATGTAGAGGCAGAGGCTGGAGCAGGAACAGAAGGGGATCCAGACTGTGACCATGTGGCTCGATTCTCACTCATTTCTAACGTGAAGCATCCATAGAAAACTAGAGTCTTACCCTTTTCCTGCCTCCCACCCCCAACACCTCCTCCTGGAGGCATTCCTGACATGCTTTGTGCAGCTCTGTCTCCAGCCTTAGCACCAGGTGGTCCTGGGCAGAGATGCCTGCCTTGTCTTGTGGAGTGACACCACCACCACCAGAAGCATCAGGTATGGCCAGGAAGGAGAAACACTCAAGGTGGCTCTAATGATGGAGGGATGCCAGTTGCGCCCACCCCACCCCCAGTGACATCTACACTCTCACTGGTTACTTCTGATAACTCTTTCCGGGCCATTGCCTCCTAGCTGCCTCTGGAAAGCCAAGCCCATGACATTCTCCATCCTTCCCCCGGCAGGGTCTCCCTTCGCCCGAGCCAGCATTAAAAGTGCCAAGCTGGAGAACTCGACTTTTTTTCACAAAAAGGAGAGGAGGATGCGTTTCTACATCCGCCGCATGGTGAAAACTCAGGCCTTCTACTGGACTGTGCTCAGTCTGGTAGCTCTCAACACCCTGTGTGTGGCTATCGTTCATTACAACCAGCCCGAGTGGCTCTCCGACTTCCTCTGTGAGTAACTCCCAGCCCCACCCCTTCTGGCTTCCTGATCCCTTCCTCATGCCCTTTTTTTCAGTCCTCTTTCTTGGGAAGCATAGGCCTCTTCTTTGGGCCTTGCTGAACTTGCCCTTTCTTTTGGCTGCTGCTACAACTGTGATTGGGACTAACATTCCCACTGCTGGCACACCATCTTCTTTGGGCCTGGAATTCAGGCCACCTGATACTTGCATGATCTCTTCCTAAGAGAGAGACATAAGGAAGCCTTAGGGATGGGACAGGGAGTGGGCCATAGATTGCTCATTTCTGACTCCCTGCTTTACCCTTCTTCTTTCAAACTTTTCTGCGCCTTTCCCACTTCCTCTCTTGCCATTTTTGGCCTGTTTATGTCTTGGACTCATTCCCAGAAGACTCTCTCCAGCAAGTATGAGAGCATCTTGCTCCCTGCCTGGGTACCAGGATCCCCAAGGCTTTTAGAATTCAGGCGTGTTTCCAGATTCCAGGCATTAAGATGACAAGGTATCAAAAGTGAAGGCCAGATGGGAGTGAGGAGAGGAAGTGAAAGGTGGGGGAGACCTCTGACCAGGATTTAAAAAGTAAAGCATCCTAAGCAATCTACAAGAATAGAGTAGAGACTGGGCAGAAAGAAAGGCAAGTGGATCCCTTTTTTGGGTCCTGACTGAGGACTTCCCAGAACCTTTTTCCTGCTAGATGCCCTCCTCCTGCATCTGCTGGCTTGACTCAGGTCTTTGGCTTCTCTGCTCATCTGACCTGGTTCAGAATTGACTCAGGGCAGCCACTGGAGACAGTCAAGTCCTCAGCCTAGAGAGGCCTGGGAGCCTGGTCCAGGTAATTGTTCTAGTCACATTGGCTGATCCCCAGGACAACCCCCTCCCCCAGGGGCCAGTTCTTCTGAGAGCCCTGACCTAGTTCCAACCTTGGTAATTGCATTTGGTCCCCCTGGAGTCTCATAAATGAGGCCTTTTCTTCTCTTAACCTCCTCTGATAGTCTAATTTTAAAGTCCCATATTCTCCCCACTAATCACCTCGTGCTCTGTCCTGATTTAAGAACAAGGGTTGGGACTTCCTGCCTAGGAAGGTGTCTATATAGGTCCTTTAATCATTCCCATTTTTCAGTTGAGAAAACTGAGACAGAGAGGTTGAGTAACTTGCCCAGGGTCACACAGCTAGTAAACATTGAATCCAGAATGTGAACCCAGGCTCCAGAATACAAACACTGCCTAATGACAGATCCCTGTCTTAGACATCAGGGAACCTGGGTTCTCACTGCCTTCTCTGCCCCTAACTCATCATATGACCATGGATGAGTCATTACCATTGATCACTGACTTAAGATGTCTTCAATTTTAAGGCACTCTCACTTTATATGCCATTGAGCAACAAAGCAATGCTCCCAACTAAGCTAGGATATGCCAATTATGAGATGCACCCCAATTTCAGAGTTGTTGAAAACTGAGCAGTGTATGTCTTAGAGTCAATGAAGCTTATTTGCTCCTTTGGGTCTCTCATTCCTTGTTCTGTAATTGATGGAAATTGGATTTGATGGTCCTGAAGGCTCTTCCAGATCCACCAATGCTACAGACCAGTAATTCTCACAGGCCTTGCATATCATAAGCTATTAGGTTTCCATGATAACCGAGGAACAAGACTGAGAAGTTCTTCAGTCCTCCCAGAGTTGCACTGGCAGGTCTTGGAAGGTACCAGATATTATGGAAAGTTTTTCTTCACTGATATTTTGGCCTTTGATAAATATTTTGGCTATCTCTGAGGCTAGTAAAGTCCCATGGACCCTAGAATTCTACTCATACACTAGAAGTTTTCTAGAAGTCCTGCAAATGAGGAAAAGTTTCAATCAGGAAAGAGTTTCAAAGATCTTAACAGTAAGCTCAAATCACCTCTTTAAAGTATAATATAATAAATTTCCTTGACCCTCAAACAGAATAGCTAAATGGCCAATAATGGACCCTCAATCTTCCCTTTCTGTATGTTTTCCTCCCCTTAAAAACCCTCCTTACCCCTCCTTCTTCCCATCCATGAAGTGGATATCCATGCCCTCCTTGACTCCTCAACTCCCTGCTCTTCCAAGAAAGCCCTCTCAGAAAAGGAGCTGATATTAGCCATTTATTTGCTAGAGGAAATGAACATCCATGATTTACTTCTCTCTGAGGCATCTGTACTTTCACGCTTTCTCACCAAAAACTAAAGGGCTTTTTCTCGGTCAAGACTTTTAGACACCAGCAAGACAGGATTTCCAAGGGACATCAGTTAGGTTTTCCAAGTCAGGAGAAAAGTCATACTTAAGAGTGTTCCACCTAAGCCCCTAACATCAGTATTAGAAATAGGACACCACTATAATTTCTATTTCTTTTTTCCTTTTTGTTAGCTCA
This sequence comes from Myrmecophaga tridactyla, assembly GCA_004026745.1. Classification (NCBI taxonomy): domain Eukaryota; kingdom Metazoa; phylum Chordata; class Mammalia; order Pilosa; family Myrmecophagidae; genus Myrmecophaga; species Myrmecophaga tridactyla. The sequence goes on from PVIY010006780.1 coordinate 31,549, forward strand.
CATAGAAAAGTGGACTAATTCTTGGATCACGACACACTGGCACCATGGGACAATGCATGGCCCTTTGTTATATTTTTAATTAGTTAGTTAGTTTTAATAATGTAATAAGCACCCAGGAACTCACCAGTCAACACAAAAGCTAGGTCTTTGGCTATAAGCTCTCAGGCCAACCCTTCTTATCAAATCAGGGCAAAAACTACAAGGTGGAGAGCCATCGAACTTTCTCTGACTCCTTTTAAGACTGTCCTGGGGTTGTTTGGTTGGAGGGTAAGAGGAGATTATTGCTCTTCTCCTTTAACAGAGGGGGAACGTGAGGCCCACAGAAAGGAAACCTTTGAAAATAATCTTCAAACTAGGCCTCTAAAAACCATCCCTTCCCTGCTTCCAGGCCAGGCAAGGGACAGAATCACCATTCACAGGAAATCCAGAACCACCTGGATGCTCCCCAAATCTAACCTCCTGTTTCCCCTTCTCTCCCTTTTTTAGACTATGCAGAATTCATTTTCTTAGGACTCTTTATGTCCGAAATGTTTATAAAAATGTATGGGCTTGGGACGCGGCCTTACTTCCACTCTTCCTTCAACTGCTTTGACTGTGGGGTAAGTGCTCCGATTTCTGAGGAGCTCCTCTCTCCAGCTCAGAATGGCCGATAGCTGGAGACATCAAAGTGGGAAAGGGAAGGTCAGCCCTGGACATGAAATACTCAGCTGGGTGCAGAAGGAATAAGGGAGTGGACAGTCTCCAACACTGGTGAGGATATGGAGTACCCCAGAACTCTCAGCCATTTCTGGTGGGAGGAGAGTTTTGTAGAACCTCTTTGGAAAGCAGTGGGGCCTTTCCTACTTAAGTCAAATATACCCAGTGACCTGGCAGTTCCACTGCTGGAGATACACCCTAGAGAAACTCTAACAAAAACAGGTGCCCAGGAGATGCGAAAACGAATGTTCTCAGCAGGTTTGTTTGTTGCAGCCTCAAACCAGATGATTCAAGTTTCCTTTTATGAATGAATACATAAATTATGTTATATCCACATAATGGAATACTATGCAGCAATGAAAAGGAACCAACAGCCACACCTATTGGATGAATCTCACCCAAATAATACTGAGTGAAAGGAGGCAGACACCAGCAAAACAAGTCCATATAGAACGGTTCCGCTCAAAGTTCAAATGGACAAAATTAAACTACATTGTTTTGAGATGTGTTATGTATATACTTTTAAAAAGCAAGGACCTTGAAAACATTATGCTAAGTGAAAGAGGCCAGACACAAAAGGTCGCATACACATGATACCATTTATGTGAAATGTCCAGAGTAAGTAAATCTGTAGAGACAGAAAGCAGATTAGTAGTTTCCAGGAGTGGGAGTGTGGGGTGGAGAATGGGGTATGGGTTGTCCTTTGGGGGTGATGGAAATGTTTTGGAACTAGATGGAGATGGTGTTTGCACGAATTTGTGAATGTACTAAACGTCATCAAAGTGTGTGCTTTAAAATAGTTAATTTCAGGGTGCAGGGGTGGTTCAGTGGTAGAATGCTCACCTTTCATGTGGGAGACCCGGGTTCAATTCCCAGACCATGCACTGCCCCCCCCCCAAAAAAAATAGTTAATTTCATGTAATGGGAATTTCACCTCAGTAAGTAAAAGGGAAGGAAGTAGTTATTACAAAAGTCAAGATGGTGGTTACTTTGGGGGATCCCTGGAGGTTTCCAGGCTGCTGACGTGTCCTTAAAATAAGTGGCAGTTACGTGGACACTCACTTTGTTATGTTTCAAGAGTTCTTTGGTCTGTGTGATCTCTTGCTAAATAAAAAAGAGAAGGAACAAGAAGGGTCTGAGATCCTCTCCCTCTCTCCATTTAGGGTTGGGAGTTGGGTCGGGCTCCTCCAAGGTTTGAGTCCAGGGGACACAGAGGGGTGTCTGTGGGTGCCAGAGACCGGAGCACGGTCCCTGGACACGACATCAGCTTCCTTCTAGGTCATAATCGGGAGCATCTTTGAAGTCATCTGGGCCGTCATAAAACCTGGCACATCCTTCGGAATCAGCGTGTTACGAGCTCTCAGGTTATTGCGTATTTTCAAAGTCACAAAGTAAGTCTTGGGAGTTCCTTCACATGCCAATGGGGGGGCTGAGGAGCAGAGTGGGGCCGGGAGCAAGCTACCCCCAGCAGGTCAGAAAGGTGGGCTGGCCTGGGGGCTTTCTCCCGGGCCCCTCGCCACCGCTCACCTGGCCTGACCCCCACACTCGGTGTCTGTGGCCAGGTACTGGGCGTCTCTCAGGAACTTGGTCGTCTCTCTTCTCAACTCCATGAAATCCATCATCAGTCTGCTGTTCCTTCTTTTCCTCTTCATTGTAGTCTTCGCCCTCTTAGGAATGCAACTCTTTGGTGGCCAGTAAGTCCCGACAGAAGCTCCAACTTCTGCTTCCCTAGGGTCCAGGTCCAGAACCCCCTTCCCCCACTTCCCTAGCTCCCTGCGTCTGCAGCCGCTCGCCCACCTCCATTATGCACACTCTGCCCTCCTCGTAGCCCGGACCCCCTGCTGCACTCCCCCAGACAAGACGGGGTCTAACCAGCAGGGTGACCTCCTGAGGGGTGCCACGTCCTTGTCCCGAAGACCAGATGCTGAGCAAAGCCTTTGGACAGGGCCAACGTAGAGATGTCTGGGTCCTCTCCGCAGGTTTAATTTCGACGAAGGAACTCCTCCCACCAACTTTGACACTTTCCCAGCAGCCATAATGACGGTATTTCAGGTACGGCTTTTACCCTACTCCATGGACATATGCCTATGCAAAAAAATCAGGGTATCTGCCCAGGATTTGAGGGGCTTGCCTGAATCACCCTCTCTTTTTCTGGCCTTCCCACCCTCTCCCAGATCTGGAAAATCCTCAATCCCATATTCTGAGACAAAGGGTTAGATCTTGGGCCGTCACCCCAGACAACTTCTGCACCCTTACAGGACATGCCTGGATGTTTAGGATGGGCCTAATGGGACCCCCATGAGCCTTTCCAGTGGGTTCCTTCTTTTGGGGACAGAGACTCTATGTGAATGTGTCATCACTCCCCTTCTCTTGACTGAATAATTTGTAAATAAGAGACCTAGACAGGAGTTTGGAGAAGGAAATCATCATGAACTCAAGTTCTGAGCCTTCTCCTAAGTATTTTGATAAATATTTCTATAAATATTTAACTGATAAGTGATAAATTGGTATTTAATATAAATACCAATATTTTAATTTTTATTCCGTATTTTAATGTTGGCATTCATATTTATTGTTGTGTCACCACTCATATTCTTTTGGCACAAGGGTTTTCACCCAAGGGTGGTTTCCTTCTCACCCCCCTGAATCAAAAATTGAGACATTTGGGGTCATCAAAACCAGGGGATGCTGCTGGGATCGAGTGAACAGACACCAAGAATGCTGCTGAACATCCTCCATGCACAGGACAGTCCCCACCCCAGAACTAGCAGATTAAAGTTTTCGGAGTTCTTTCACGTTTACTTCCTCCTCCTGGAAATATTGCAAAGCGAGGGAGGCTGGATTTTTTTCCTTACTAGCATGCAAGACTTTGCGGGTACGGCGTTCCTGTCTGCTTGAGCCTTTCTATTTCCACGTGGGTCGGCCCCACTTCCTTTGCCAGCCCTGCGACCCTTCGCCAGAGGCTGTCCCTGGTCGTGGGCACCCACCCTGCCTCCAGGCGCAGCAGCCCACAAGTACAGTGAAGTCCCTGCCCGTCCTCCACCCCGAGAAGCCCTGGGGGGGTCCGCGCCCCAGCTCCCGCACCCTGGGGGGGGGCTGATCTCGGGGGCGTGTTCCACGAGGTCCCGTGGATCGAGCTCCGCTTGCCCACGGTGGGAATTTTCTCCCTAATACACCTCTCATTTCCCACCTTCCCTTCCCTGTCTCACTTCACCCTGGAATCACACGCACACAAACACCAATAAACCACTTGCACCCTGTTTTTCGGGTCTGTGTTCTGCGGGTGCTTTGCAGGCAGTAGCTCGTCCCTATGAGGTGTGAGGGCAAAGGGGAAAATCCCTTTTTCCCAGCAGGGAGGAGACTGCCAGGAAGGTCTGGGACTCCCCGGGCCACATGGGGGGGAGGAGATCAAATGAGGCCCTGGGAGTCAGGGGCTGGGGACCTACCGACCCTCGGCTGTGTGTCTCTCCTTCCCCTTTCAGATTCTGACGGGCGAAGACTGGAACGAGGTCATGTACGACGGCATCAAGTCTCAGGGGGGCGTGCAGGGCGGCATGGTGTTCTCCATCTACTTCATCGTGCTGACGCTCTTCGGGAACTGTATCCTCTGCGGGGTGTGGGGGGCGGGCAGAGCCAGTCGGGACTGCAGAGGGTGGGATCCGGGAGCCGCGACACCAGGGTCCAAAACGGCGCTGGCAGAACTGCCCGAGTGGGCCCAACATGGAGGGCGGCAGAGCTTCCCCAAAAAGCGGGATCCAACATGGCGGCCGACAGAGCTTCCCCGCAAAATGGCGGCTGACGGAGCTTCCTCCCCACCCACTGGAGCCCAAAATGGCGGCTACTGAAGCATGCCCCTGCCACCCCGCCCCCCAGCACTGGGGTAGAGTCCAAAATGGCGGCTAGTGAAGCACGACCCCGCCCCCCAGCACTGGGGTGGAGCCCAAAATGGCGGCTACCGGAGCACGACCCCACCCTCTAGCGCTGGGGTGGAGTCCAAAATGGCGGTTCCCGGGGCACGCCCCGCCCCCAGCATTGGGGTGGAGTCCAAAATGGCGGCTAGTGGAACACTCCCCTGCCCCCTAGCGCTGGGGTGGAGTCCAAAATGGCGGCTAGTGGAGCACGCCCCCACCCCCCAGCATTGGGATGGGGTCCAAAATGGCGGTTCCCGGAGGACGCCCCTGCCCCGGCCCCCCAGCACTGGGGTGGAGTCCAAAATGGCAGCTGGCAGCGCACACACCCACACACCCACTGGAGTGGGGTCCAAATTGTGGCTGACCTCGCTTTTCCCTCCCCTCGTGGGGTCCAAAATGGTGGCCGGCGGAGCCCCCGCCCCCACAGCGATTCTTTTCCTGACTCCAGCATTTACAGACACCCTCTTGAACGTGTTCTTAGCCATCGCGGTGGACAACTTGGCCAATGCCCAGGAGCTCACCAAGGTGGAGGGGGTGGGAAGCGTTTCTCTGGCAAAGTTATCACCTGCTCATGGCAGATCAGGACGAGGCTAGGGATGGGGGGCAGAGACAGGGTCGGAGCCCTGGATTCCCCATGCCAGAGAGAGGGCTCCAGAGACCAGCTGGCCCTCGGTCCAGTTGATTCTCCAGCCAAGAGGGTTTAAGGGACTGAGGCATCAGGTGGCCGCAGGAAGCAGATGGCAGACTCAACCAGAGGCAGCTAAGGGGAGTTTGTGGAAGGTCCTGTTTGCAGAGGGTGGGCGGGTTTGAGGGAAACCCACAAGGGGCAGCAGGAGCTGACGCAACATTAATTCTGGAAGGAGGCAGCAAGTGGCGTTGGCGCTAGAGCCCAAGAAGAGAGGCTGCCCACGCACCCTTTTAAAACTGGGCAAGGCATGGACAGAGTAGCTGATAAATGACCCAATCTTTCTGGTCCTCTGGCCTCCCCCTTGGAGCCTCCCATTGGCCAATTCAGTTGGAAGCCAGGAGGGAGTCAGGGGATGTGGGCCATACAGCTCAGCCTCCTGGATCTGGGAACAGATGGGAAATATCTTATCAAGAAATATCTTACTCTCAGGGCCCCCTGTGCTTGGGAAGTGACTTCATCTCCCAGGCACAGCAATAAGGACTTCCAGTGCTTGGAACTGTATGAGCACATCACATAGACCATCCAAGAGGTGTGCACTCCTCATATCTCTCTTTGCAGAGGGGGAAAGTGAGACTCAGCCAGGCAAGTGTCACCTGCCTCAGAAGGCTGGATATTAGCAGCTACTTTTTATTACAATTCCCTGTGTGTGTTTTTGGTACACACTAAGTGCTCAATAAAGGTGTGTTTTTAGTCATGTAGCACAAGGCAGGTTTTGGATAAGAGCACTTAATGGGCATTTTATACAGCTGGTAAAGGGAGGGCTGGGATTTGAACCCAGACCTGTAACATTCCAGGGCCTGAGCTCTTAATCCATACACCCAACCAGCTTTCATTTGCTCATGGGCTGAGTGGGTCATGATAACAATAAAAATAATAACCAATTTATTTGTACTCTCATATGTCGGATGCCAGCAAGCATAAAAGAGACAGGATTACTGTTATCCCCATTTCACAGATGGGGAAACTGAGGGCTGGAGACGATAAGGGACCTTACTTATTTTCTACTGAACACACCAGTAGAAAATGAAAGAACAGAGGTATGAGCTATCAAAGAGCAGAACAGAAAAAAGCAAAGAAAGCGGGGCTGGAAGAGAATTTGCAAGGGGGCAGGGGGGCCATTCATGCGTGGAAAAGTTCAGTTTGTGTTTATGGTCGATGGTGTTGAGTTACGCAGGTGTTTTAGACAGCCCAGGATTTCTTGGGATTCAGGTCCACCTCAGGTGGGCACAGAGGAGGCAAATACTACTTTCAGTAATACGCCCACACCCCTGGGACAGCCCACAAGCAATGCCGCTGGGAATGGTTATGCAGATTGCACATTGCATAAAAGCATCCATGCAAGGAGATGTGTGGGGCTGGAATCTAGCCCATATGCTCAGGGGTGGGTGCATTAGCTCAGGAGAAGAGAGACCAGAGTGAGGCATCTCTTTGCAATTTGGAGAGAGGGAATTAGGAACAAAGGCGTCTTTGGAGCTAGCCATAATCCAGCCTAAACTTCTCCCCAGCCACTCCATCACTTTAAAAGAGCATGTTCAGTGTCCTTCTCCCCTGCCCAGGAGGGACAAGCCTAGGGTCTCCCTCCACCTCTCGGCTCCACCCATAGTGCCTCAAGGTACTCAGAACCAGGACATGTTCAAGGAACTGAACTGAACTCAGCAGACGGCTGCCAACCCTCCATCTGCCAGCCCTGGCAGGAGGGAAAGAGAATTTCCCGGGCCCAGCTCCGACTGGGAGGGAGAACGGAAGTCTCTGCCACCCCAAGCACACAGACAAGGGCCTGGCCACCGTGGAGCTGGCTGGCATGGCTGTTCCGGGGTCTGATCCAGCCATGAGCTCATCTGAGTCCCAAGAACCTGTCCTCAGGGTCTGTCGCAGAGGAGAGAGGCAGGCTGGCAGTCAGCATGATGGTGGGAAAAGAGATGGGAGAAAGGGACGCTCATCTCTCCTGGGAGGGGTAGAAATTCTCCTCCAGCCCTACATTCTTTCCTTCATTATTCCACAAGCGTTTCTTGGGCATTTAATATGTGGCAGGTGCTCCACTAAGCCCCTGATGTTGTTTTTTGGTTGCTGTTTAAGATTAAATATATGTATTTAGAGCAGCATCTCACATTGACCAAAGAAGTGGAAACTTACCACTGAGAAAATATTAATCTGGGACGTAGTAATATACATGGAGCTTAGCGATAGGAAAAATTATTGCTTGAGGAAAATCTACTGTTTGCTTTTTATATGCTTTCCTGATTTTGATTTGGATGATGAGCTAAATTAACTCTTATTTGGAAGCCTTTATGGTGCCATCAATCCCTGATATATCTTTATCTTGTTTAATCATCATGGAACCCCCCAGGAGCCAAGTCCTCTGAGCTCCGTTGTACAGCTGTAGTTATTTGTTTGATAAGCATTTATTGAGCACCTACTGTGTACCAGTGCCTGGTCTAGGCCTCAGGGACCGAGGAGTAAACAACACAAGCAAACATGACTATCCTCATATGGCTGCTATTTGAGGGGGGAGACATGAAAAATAAGATCAATTCAAAAAAATATATAGCTTTTCAGATGGTGGCGAGTGCTAAGTAGAAAACTAAAATAGGGAAGGTGGAGGAGAGTTGAAATTTTAGACACGGAATCTGCGGCACAGAGAGGTTGAGTGACTTACGCAAAATCACACAGCAGAGCCAGGATTTGAATCCAGGCCATGAGGGTCTAGAACCTGTGTTCACAGTAGAGCTCATGTTTCACACTCACCTGGGAAGTTGCTGAAAATGCAGATTCCAGGACCCAGCCGTGGTTTCGTGGGTTCTTTGGGAGGCCTGAACTCTGCATATCAAGCATTTTTTGATGCAGATGGTCCAGTGTCCTGGCTCTGAAGAAATTCAGGGTGCAATGCTGGGAGGGAAATGAAAGGGGAGGTCTTGTGGGATCCGGTGGTCCCTTTCCTTTTGTCACCCACAGAGTGTCCTGATCTGACCATTTCCAAGGTGGTAAGATTGCCTCTTGCCCCAGAGAGTCCGAGTATAGGGGGAGAGTTACCCTGTAGCCGCATGATTATTTTCTTATTGGCAGGTTCATTTCTGTCCATTTCTTTCTCGTTTCTTTTTTGCTTTTTCTTGCTTGGCTTTTCTGTTTTACGAATGAGGCCCTGCATGAAGGCTGAAGATGGATTAAAAGTCCAAACACGTCTTTTTCTGTATGTATTTTTAAAACATCTCCTCCCCCACCCCCATTCTCCTCCTCTCTGAACATAACCAAGGAGCAGCACCCTGGACAGCAGCTGGAGCTCCAAAGGCCCTGCTCTGGGGTGGGGGCTGGGAATATCAGTTCCTCTCCCTCTTCTTCCAGGGGAGTGTTGGCAATACATGGCATGGGCCACGGAATGCCAAACTTTTCTGCATGTGGGAGTTAGGAAGTGTTTTTTGAAAGTCTTGGTTTAGAGTGCTCAAATGGCCCAGAAAATAGGGGGAAGAGGAAAACCTTTGCATTCATTTCCAGCTGATAAGACAGGGTGTGGGAAACTCTCCCTGTGGGAAACTCTCTGTGTGAAAAAGGAAGGGAGTTTTTTTTTCCTTTTGTTTTCTTTTGGCTGTGTGTTTAAAAAGGCTTCGTGATGCGCTGGGCTGTCGAACTTGTACTTGAAGTGGGTAGGAGGAGACTTACCCAGCATCTGTGTCCATTCTGATTGGCGGGCCTCCGTTCTGATCAGTTCAGCCCCAGACCAAACCTGTGTTTAAATATTTCGCATGTCCTCCTGGTCAGCGGTAGGGTCACAGGTGAGGCCCCAAGGCCAAGTTCATGTTTGGTGAACAGGACCCTCATGTCCGTTTCAGGATGAACAAGAAGAAGAAGAAGCAGCCAACCAAAAACTAGCCCTGCAGAAAGCCAAGGAGGTGGCCGAAGTGAGTCCTCTGTCTGCGGCCAACCTGTCCATAGCTGTGTAAGTGTCCCCGACCCCAAGATGCTTCCCCAGATTCCCAGCCCTTGCTTCCTCCCAGTCAAGGATTTGGATGGAGGGACCTGACAAGGTGCGAATCTTAAAAAGATGTAAGTTCCACTCCCAACCCACTTTTACTCCAATATTTAATAAGCACCTAACATGCCTGCTCTGTCCTAGCTGCTGGGGAGACAGTGTGAGTAAGGGGGAAAACATCCTACTTTTTTGTAGTTGACACTCAGTTCAGGGCAACAGATAATAAGTAAATAAATTATTTAATATGTATAAAAGTGATAGAGTTACAGAGAAAAATATATCAGGGAAGGAGTATGGGATGGAGAGAGGTGTCAGGGAAAGCCTCTCTGAGGAGATGATAAGGGCTTGTAGGAGGTAAGGGAGGAGGCATGGGGGGATCTGCGGAAGAAATCCCAGAACATCCTGAGGGGAAAGCCTGTGCAAAGGCCCTGAGGTAGGAGTACAACTCTGTTGGGCAGCAAAGAGGACAGTGTGGCAGGAGCAGAGTGAGTGGGTAGGCAAGTGGGGTTGACGAGCACATGGAGGTGATAGGGCGGATCACATAGGGCCTAGTGGACTGTGGGGAGGACCTTATTTTGCTCCAAGTGAGCTGGGAGCCATGGAGGGTTCTGGACAGAGGAGGAGGCATGACCTGACTCAGGTGTTCACACGTGCCCCCTGGCAGCTGTGGGAGGAATAGACTGATGGGCGCAAGCCGCAAAGGCAGAGGCCCAGAGTTTTGGCACACTGTGGGCACTGCATCATGGGGCACTGGGGAAGGGGTGGGCCTTCTTTCCTAAAGTGGAGTTCAGGAAAGTCCGTTCTCTAGCAGATGAGTTTAGGAGAGGGATACATAGACGTTGATGGTCCATAAACTATCAGTGCACTCAAGCCCCATGGGAAACCTCTGTCCCACCAGGCAGGTCTCAAGCTGGAGCTTATCAGAATGGGCCCAATGGCTGCCCTGCCCCTGTTGGTGAATGGACACTGCCCCAGACTCTCCGGTGCCCACTCGGGCTGCCCTAGTTCCTCCTCTTAGACCCCACTCTCCCCATGACCCAAAACTAAAGGGGTCCTCATACCAGGTACATGGGGGAGCTTCCAGAACCCTGCTCCAGGCCAATGTCCATTATAATTGGCCAGCTCAGAAGTTAAAATAATTTGAACTTGAAAGCTGCCCCTGGGAGTTCATGTGCTGCCATTTGAGGAGGGGTGGAAAGGACAGCCAGCGTGCCCACGTGGGTAAAGACATGTGTTATCCACACACACCTGGGCTGAGACACCTGGCAGGACCTAGACCCCACCCGGTTGAGATGCCTGTTAGCCCCAAACCCCTTGCTGGGCTGAAATGCCCACCTGGGCCAAGACACCTGGTAGGCCAAGACTCCACCTGGATTAACACCTGCAGTGCTCTAACTTCCTGCATCCTCCCCTTGCAGGAAGGAGCAACAGAAGAATCAGAAGTCAGGCAAGTCCGTGTGGGAGCAGCGGACCAGCGAGATGCGCAAGCAGAACCTGCTGGCCAGCCGGGAGGCCCTGTACAACGAGCTGGACCCCGACGAGCGCTGGAAGGCCTCCTACGCCCGGCATCTGCGGCCGGACATGAAGACCCACCTGGACCGGCCGCTGGTGGTCGATCCCCAGGAGAACCGCAACAACAATACCAACAAGAGCCGGGTGGCCGAGCCCACGGTGGACCAGCGCCTCGGCCAGCAGCGCGCCGAGGACTTCCTCAGGAAACAGGCCCGCTTCCACGACCGGGCCCGGGACCCCAGCGGCTCGGGGGCCCTGGACGCGCGCCGGCCCTGGGCCGGCAGCCAGGAGGCCGAGCTGAGCCGGGAGGGTCCCTACGGGCGCGAGTCGGACCACCCCACGCGGGAGGGCGGCCTGGAGCAGCCAGGCTTCTGGGAGGGCGAGGCCGAGCGCGGCAAGGCCGGGGACCCGCAGCGCCGGCACCCACACCGGCCGGGGGCCAGCCGGGAGAGCCGCAGCGGCTCGCCCCGCACGGGCGCCGAGGGCGAGCCCCGCCGGCACCGCGCCCACCGGAGGCCCGGAGAGGAGGGCCTGGAGGACCGGGCCGAGCGGAGGGCCCGACACCGGGAGGGCGCGCGGCCGGCCCGGGGCGGAGAGGGCGGAGAGAGCGAGGCGCCCGACGGCGGCGAGCGCAGACGGAGGCACCGGCATGGCCCCCCGGGCGCCGACGACGCGGACGCGCGCAGGGAAGACAAGGAGCGCAGGCACCGGCGGAGGAAGTAAGTGGACCTGACCCTCCAACCCAGACAGTCGTAACGATAATAACGCAGCCAAAGCAGCGCCTGCTGTAAGCTTGGCGCCATCCCCAGATAGTCGTAACGATAATAACGCAGCCAAAGTAGCCCCTGCTGTATACTTGGTGCCCTCCCCAGATAGTCGTAACGATAATGACAGCAGCCAAAGTAGCGCCTGCTGTATACTTGGCGCCCTCCCGAGCTGCCCGTTTCATCTTCTCAGTGCCCCATATGATAGACCCCAGCATTGCCGCCTCATTTCACAGATGGGGAAACTGAGGTGAAGGGGCCTGCTCGAAGGTCACAAATCTAATCAGGGCCTTTGACCCCAGAATGCCCCAGAGGACCTTAGAGAAACTCCAAGAGAAGCCCCACTCTCCCCAGGATTAAATGAATCCCAGTTCTGTTTTTGGCTTGCCTTCTGACCTGTGGCTGGTGACATCACGGTCTCTGAGCCCTCCGTTTCCTCACCTGTAAAATGGGGATACTGGGACCCCTATCTGGTTGGATCATTGCCCGGATTAAATGAAGGGACACATCCAAAAGGGAAAAATGCATGATATACTAAGTGCTTGACAAATTCCGTCTATTTTTAGCAGTTTTTGAGCCTACCCTCTTTTTCCCTAATGCTGTGTCTAGAGGGGCTGAAAATGCATTCTGGGTCCGAGTTCAGAAGTTCTAGAGGCATCTTCCAAGCCATTGCCTTTCCCAGTCAGAACCAACCCTGTGTTTTCCATAACACTATTTTTCTAACACTCCCTGGAAGATTCTATAGAGATTCTACTTGTAGGGGCCTCTTGTAGTTTCCTCATGGCTAAAGCAAATACCACGCAATGGGTATTTGATCTTAACTACAGGATTTTGTTGGCTCACAGTTTTGAGGTTCAGAAAAGTTCAGAGTGAAGGCATGGTCAAGGAGAAGCTTTCTTCTGGAAAACTGACACTCTGGGGCTGGCTGCTGTTGTCCTTGGCCCTGGACTGCTCTGTCACATGCAATGCACCTGGCGGCCTCTCCTGTCTTCTCCCTTCTTTTCTGGGTTCTGTTGATTTGCAGCTTCTTACTTCCCACAGCTTTCTCTCTCTGTCTGAATTTCGTTCTGCTTTTAAAAGACTCCAGTGAGAGGATTTAAGACCCATCCTGATTGAATTGGGCCACAGCTTAACTGAAGTCACTTCATCAAAACGTCCTACTGACGATGGCAGTTCACACCCACAGGAAAAAAGATATAAGTTTAAGAACATGTTTCTCTGGGGGGACATACCGCACCAAGCAACCACAGGACCCAAAAAGTTACCTGTTGAAATGAGCATTGCTTTCTTGTGAATTCACATGCTCTTATCCTCTCTTACATTTCTTCTAGGGAAGCATCTCAATTCTTTTAAGTGATGTGTTTAAGTCGTTCTGCTGTACATCGTGTGCCAGGCCAATGCTTCTCAAAATTGAGTATACATATGAAGCACACACACACACACACACAGAGAGATCTTGTTAAAACACAGATTAAAATTCAGGAGTTCTGGGGCAAGGCCTGAGAATCTGCCTTTCTAGCTAACAATCTCCCAGGTAAGGCCGATGCTCCTGGTAATGACACTTCAGAGTGAAGTAAGCCTGCACAGGCACCTGTACCCCACCTCCCCACAAGTGTAAAGGTAGAAATACTGGCTGAGGGTGGGCCACGGTGGCTCAGCAGGCAGGAATGCTTGCCTGCAATGCCAGAGGACCCAGGTTCGATTCCCAGTGCCTGTCCATGTAAATAAAATTAAAAAAGAAGTACTGGCTGACCTGGAAGTACGTAACTCATAATGATGCAAGGGACGTTTCCAGCAGTGTTGTAGCATTCCAAAAGGGTGAACGCCTCTTGGCAGAGCTCCATAGGAAACAAACTCTAGTTTTTCTTCAGTTTGCCCGATGAGTTGCATTCCAGGAAAAATATGCTGTATTTTTAAAACATGCAAAAAACAAACAAACAAATAGGTGAAAATGAAAGGCACAGGTTTTTCATCTAGGGGGGTATATTGGGAAGTCGTAAAGGGTAAAATATAATTCTTTCCCGCCACCTAAAGGCCCCCAGTGCCCCCAGTGCTTATGTTAGTAAGACTTCATAAATTTCTACATTGAAAACCATTGCTTGGGTCATTTTTGCTCTGGGGTCTACCCTAGGCATTTACTCACTCGTTCAACTAGTGTCACATTAAGTGTGTGCTGTATTCTGTGCCCGAGCGTGTGATTACAGGAGAGGGACGTACAGTGAGAAAGACAGTCTGGCATCTCAGGGTGGGCTTCTGAGAAAGCAATTGGAGAAGAGACTCGAGTCTGTTCTGCTCGAGAACAGCATGTGCAAAGGCCCTGAGACTGGAGAGGGGATGACTCAGGGGAGCAATGGAAGGAGGCCAGGTTGCAGGAACGTGGAAAGCGAGGATAGAGTGGTGGACAGACGAGGGTCAGTGATAGCTCAGTGGGGCCTGGGTTCCTCAGGTCTCTGGGGGCCTCTGAAGGGATTGGAGACAGAATTAAAGTGTTCGGCATGGGGCTCAGTATATGGAAAGCACCAATGGCTATTAACCACTGTTATTACTGTTACTATATTATTAGTATATCCATCGATTTTATTGAAGGAGGCTGAATGATGAGGATAGAGGGGCCTGTCCCTGACAAGGTGCCAGGAAGAGTTTTGTTTTCTTTTTCTCTTTATTAGAGATGTTGTGGGTTTACTGAATAATCATGCATAAAATAGAGGATTCCCATACACCACCCTATTATTAACACCTTGCATCAGGGTGGAAACGTTTGCTACAATTGATGAGAGCACATATTTATAATTATACTATTAATATAGTCCATGGTTGAACTTGGAGTTCACCGTTTGTAATGCATCAAGTGAAGTGTAATAAGCCAGATGCAAAGGTACAGATGTGGTGTGATCTCAGTGATGTGAAATAATCAGAATAAGCAAACTCGTAGAGTCAGAATCCAGAGCATAGGTCTCCAGGGATCGGGGTGAGGATAGAGAATGGGAAGTTAAGACTTAAAATGCCCAGGGTTCCTACGAGAAACAATGGAAGTGTTTTTGGTAATGGGTGGCAGTGATGGTAGCATGACTTCGTGAACACAATTAGCAGCGCTGAAATACATACCTGAATTACAGGGGAAATGTTAGACTGTATATAAGATAACGGACTAGAAAATTTTTATAAAACCCAGGGAGAGTTCTTTAAGGGAAATGATAAACATTGGCTCTCCCGAAGGTCGCACAGCCTATGGGGGAAAGCAAGGACTCTGGAGCCGGAAATCAAATTCCTGCTCCGTCCCCTGCTGGCTGTGACTTGCTAGCCTGTCTCTTCACCACTCCGGGCCTCAGTTTCCCCATCTGTAAAATGGCGATGAGAACAGCACCTGCCTGCTAGGGTTGGGGTAGGGTTTGAATGAGTTTATATGTGCAGAGTCCTTTGAATATCATCCGCCATATACATGCTCCCTGGTTTTGGCTATTATAAATATGGATAGTGTGATTGAGGAGTCAATAAATGTTAATTATTTTATAAGTAATGGAATTGAGGACTCAGTGTGTGTTAGCTGTGATGATGATGATTGAGAGACATAAAAAGTAACATTGGACTCAGAGTCTTGTACTGCTGTAAAGGACCTTTTTAGCTCAGCCGCTCCAACTCCTTTTTTCTTTATTTTTAACTTTTGTTTGTAGTAATAGATACACAACCTCAAATTCCCATTTTAAGTATTTTCAAGTGTACAGTTCAGTGATATTGGTCATATTCACAGTACTGTGCTACCATTTACCTCCAGCCATTCCCCCCAAATTTTCTAGCACTCAGAAGTAGAAACTCTGCACCCATTAAGCGATAACGTCCCATTCCCCTCACCATCGCCCTGCCCCCCAGCCCCACTTACCTGTGCCTTACTCTCTGACTCCATGAATTTGCTTATTCCATGTAAGTGAAATCCCTGAAGTCAACTCCTTTTTTTTTTTTACAAATGGGGAAACTGAGGCCCAGAGAGGTGGACGGATTTTCCCAAGGGCAGCCACACATTATCACTAGTGTGAAGAGAACCCAGCATTCCTGAATCCCAAACCGCAGCCCCTCCACACCCGGCTCCTGCACCCCCACCCTCACCTCCACCCCCAAATGCGCAGCCGATCGGCCCCACCCCCACTGCGGCTCTGAGCCAGGAGGGCACAGCCGAGTCCCTCATTACTAGATGAAGTTGAGCCTCCGGAGCAGAAGAGGCATTTTCCATTTGCTGATGAAAAACCCCTGATGCTCATTGGAAATAAAGCTTTATGAAAGTTCACCTACTTTTAGAGAACAGACCAAGCTGTGCCATTCAACTGCTTTTAAAAAATGAGAATGGCAAAGATGAAACTTTATTCGCCACTACAATGAAATTTTAAAAAAAAACATTTCCATTCTATATTATTTTTCTTCTTTTCTTAAGCACGCCCTGCATGTCTCAGTCTTCAGGACATTGATATTTTATGCACCCATGCATGCACATGCATATGTATGATATATATTTATGTGCATGTATGTGCATATATATTTTATATATATTTTTTATATTTCATACATTTGCAGGTGTTTCCTTTGTTTTCCCCTCATTTCTACGCTCATCTTTTCAATTTCTCCAGCTTTTTTCTCCTCCCTTAAACCTTGCGCTGACCTACACACACACACACAGCAAAATGTAGACCAGGGCTGATTCTATTTGAATTAAATAGTTGGCCCCAGATCCCCTCCACCTGGTGGCTGAGGCTGGCGACGCCCCAGGGTGGCTAAGGTGAGGATGGAGTTTTCCCTGAGTCCCAGGGGCTAAAAACTTATCCATCACAGAACATCCACGACTCCTGAACTGTCAGGGAGCAAAGCCTGCCGAATCTGAGCAAGGGCAACTTTCTCCAAAACCTTATCCGCCCCCGAAATTAATATCTCAGCTGATTGCATCCCAGTTCCACCTGCTCCCATCACCATGGCAACCCACTCCCCAAAAGGAGCCCGGAGAGATGTGCTGGTTCTCTGAGCTTCACTGTTCAGCCAGATTCCCGAGGCATCCCCCGACAGACCTCAGCCCATCTCCTCAGCACCCCTATTTCATGCACACCCCAAGTCATTCTTTAATGAGTAGCACTGTGGCTTAAAATCTCTAGGAACAGATTCCATCTGGCCCCCTGCCCAGCTGGGTTACTGTAGGCAAAAGACCCTGCCTCTCCAGGCTCCTGTTTCCTATTCTTTAAAGCAGGATTCATCATGATGGCCAGCTCACGCAGTGGTGGTTATAGGAGTGATTCCGTTAACACACAGATGTCCTTAAAACAGTGTCGGCACAAGGGATGGAGGCCGTAGATGGTGGCTGACCACCCCCTGGCTCCGGGGGACTGTGTCTGCCCCAGGCAAGGCCTCATAGCTCTTAGCTGAGAGATTCCGCCAGGGTTAGCTGGCCAAGGCTGCTATGCAGAAAAGGCATTATGCAATGGGCTGCAGACAATGCCAGATCCCCAGGACAGATGCGGGAAGGGGCCCCTTTTGAGTTCTCCTTGGAGACACTTTGTAAGTGCAGCCTCCCCTTGGTGGATGCTGGGGCCGCTGCAGGTCCGACTTGTTAAAACTCTGATAAACACGGCCGACAAAAACTCTATAGGGAAGCAAAGGCAAAGTAAATAAAACACCTGTGGGCCCCTGTTTTCGTTCGCTAGCTGCCAAAACGTGATACACCAGAAATAGAATGGCTTTTAAAAAGTGGGAATTTATTAAGTTGCAAGCTTACAGTTCTAAGGCCGTGAAAATGTCCCAATTAAAGCAAGTCTATAGAAATGTCCAAATTAAGGCACCAACAAGAGGTTACCTTCACTCAAGAAAGGCCGATGAAGTTCAGGGTTTCTCTCTCAACTGGAAAGGCACATGGCGAACATGGCGACATCTGCTAGCTGTCTCTCCAGGCTTCTTGTTTCATGAAGCTCCCCCAGAGACGTTTTCCTTTTACATCTCCAAAGGTCTCTGGCTACATGGGCTCTGGTAGTTCTTGCGGCTCTCTCCAAAATGTTTCCTCTTGTAAAGGATTCCCGTAAAGTAATCAAGACCCACCTGGAATGGGTGGAGTCACAGCTCCATGGAAACCATTAATCAAAAATTACCTCCCACAATTGGGTGGGTCACATCTCCATGGGAACAATCAAAAAGCTTCCACCCAGCAATTGTGAATGAGGATTAGAGGATATGGCTTTTCCGGGGTCTACCACAGATTCAAACCGCCACAGCCCTCTTCCCATCTAAGCCAGCAGCCCCTGGCCTCTCTGCATCCCTCGAGCCAAACATCCCTCTAAGAAATCCCATTCAGTGGTCTCAGCTACTCTGTTTTTAGTACAAGCTCTTTTGATGCTGGCCAGAGTAGTTAGGTTCTCCTTGAAAGGATAACTGAGTCTGGTTTTTTGGTGGAGACAGCTCTCTATTAAAAACAAAATTTTGTTGGTAACAATTAGAAAATACTTCCAACCAGGTTTTCATCTGATGCTCCACATCTCAAAAAGAATGAGCAGGTTCGAATTCGGATGTTGTTCGTGGGCTGTGCAAGATAAGAGGGAAACAGGTGTTTGGAATTTGTTAGCTGATTGAACCCACAGAGCTGCAGGTGATCTCCCACTGGGGGCATTACATAGGGCTCCAAGGGTTCCTGGCAACCCGTGGCATTCCTTTGGCTTGTAGTCTTTCCAGTCTCTGCCTTCCCATCATCTTCTCCTCTCTGTCTTTTCCCACTCTCTTCTCTTATTAGGGTCCTTGTCGTTGGATTTAGGCCCCTCCCTCATCCAGGATGATCTCGTCTCGAGACACTTAATGATGTCTTCAGAAGACCCTTTATTCCAAATGAAGTCACATTCACACGTTCTCAGTGGACATATCATTTGGGTGGGCCACCATTCAACCTACTACTACCTCCGGGCCCCCCAAATTCACATCTGTCCCACGTACAAACTAGGTTCACCCCCATTCCACCCTCCCCCAAAGTCTTAAGCCATTAGAGCATCAGCTCGAAAGACCCCAATCTCATCTTCCACGTCATCTGATTCGGAAACGGGTCCCATGTGAGACACAGCTCCTCACTATCCATGGTCCATTGAAGCTAGAAAACAAATGATCTGCTTCCAAAATATAATGGTGGAACAGGTAGAGGAGAGACTTGGAATTTCCATTCCAAGAGGGAGAGGTTGGGAGGAATAAAGGGGCCACCGGTTTCAAGCAAGTATGAAATCCAGCAGGGCAAAATTCCATTGGATTTCATAGGGAGTAATCCTCTATAGCTTATGGGTCATTTACAAATTTCTTCCTCATAATCACCCCATGAGCTCGCCATTCCCATGTGTGGGTGAGAAACTGATGCTAAGTAACTCAGCTGGTTACACAGCTAAGCAGTGGTAGAGCTGGGCTTTGATACCAGGCTGATTCCAAGGTCTTTATTTTAATCTCCAGGATATAAGGATGGTTTTAATAATCTTGTCCCCAATTTAAGGATGAGGAAACTGAGGCTCAGAGAGGTTAATCAGACTCCATAGGGTCACACAGCTAGTAAGTGCCAGAGCTGAGACTTCTACTCAGGTCAGTCTGTCCTCCAAAATATAAATCGATGAGCTGCTCATGTAGCTTGGAAGTGAGAAATTCACCTGGGTCTGCCCCCCCTCCCTCGTGTGGCCTCAGAGGGACAATTTAACTGCCTTGGTTTCTCCTTCCGGAAAGTATTAATAGAAGCATCCCACTTACCTACTTCAGTCTGAAAATAAATTACCTTGTCTCTCTTCTGCTTACCAAAAGCGCCATGGACTCTTGCAAGTTAAATTGTAAAAATAAAATAAGGAAGGTACTGCCAGTGGTTTAGCCAGTGAGAGACCCTCGAGGGGATGCCAGCTTTTTCAGATTTAGGTGTTAAGTGGGTTCTGTGGGTGCCAGGTTGGGCTGAGAGCAGCAGGCCTGTGCTGAACAGGGGCTGCCACAGTTCCTGCAATTGCATGTTAACTCCCGGGAATTGAGCACACATCCACTACCTGAGAGCCCTCTTTTGCTTGCTTGCTTCTAGTTCTTTGCGTAGTTGAGTGATGGCCACAGCCCAGCGCAGGCTAAACAAGCGACTCAGCTTTCTCTAGGCCTCTGTAAGATGGGAATGGCAGCAATCCCAACCACCTTTGAGGTTATTTGTTAGAGAAGTCAGTGAGGTGAAATAGAGCAGGGTCTTCCCAATACCACTAGTTGTTACAGCAAGTGTCAGAGATTCGCAGCACTCCCCACCTGTATGCTAAGCATTCTGGGAAGACGTCACACTGCCTAGTAAGAATGTGCATTGTCAGGTAGGGGGTTCACAGTACGATGTCACGGCTATGGTGTCCAGGCTCTGAGCTGGCTGTGTGGTCTTGGACCAGACCCTCCCCCACCTGGGACCCCCTCCCCCATGTCCTCATCTGTAAAATGGTGCCAGTAATTGTACCTTAAGGCTGAGGGTTCGAGGGTTGTGGTGACTCAGGTGCTCAAGACAGAGCACCTTTGTGTTACTAAAGTGTCTGCTTTTAATATTTCCATTAATGTTTTTTATCGCATTTATGGGTATCTATCACCAGCCTCCGCTAACTAGAATGTCGGGGATGAGGGGCAACACACATCCTATAGGTGTTTAAAATTATGATATAATTTCACCCCTAAAGAGATGGTATCCCTGACTGTATTTTAGCCAATCCTGAAAACATGGTACACCCCGGTCCTGCCCCGGGAGCTGATGACTGAGGAAGGAAGCTTTGGGTTCAGAGGATGCAAGTTATGGCAGAAAGTTATTTTCCCCCTGATTTGTCCCTTCCCCTTTTCTCCTTGAGGGAGCCACCTTGTCCCCCCCTAAAACATCTCTCCTGGCAGGAGAAGCCCCAGGCTGGAAGCTGGGAGGCTAAGAAGTTAATGGCCACACGTTGGTTCCATGTCCCCTCCACATTGGTAAACCACTGGGGCCCTGAAAGAAATAAGACGGCAGAGATTTACTGAAATCTGTGAGCTGGCAAGTGGGGGTCTTGCATTCTCAGCGAGCATCTGCCTGGGCCCCTCTCAGTGCCTGGAAAGCTTTGGACTCAGCAACTCGATGTCCCGATTGAACCCTGGAACAACAGAAATGTGAGGCAGGGTCCCCAAGTGCCAGCTCTGTTACCCTAACTCGCCTGTGGTTTCTTTTTCTTTGGCCCACCTCCCTCAGAGAGAACCACGGCTCCGCAGTCCCCATGTCGGGCCCCAACCTGTCCACCACCCGGCCGATCCAGCAGGGCTTGGGCCGCCAAGAACCCCCACTGGCCGAAGATATCGATAACATGAAGAATAACAAGCTGGTCACTGCAGAGTCTGCCAGTCCCCACGACAGCCTCGGCCATGCCGCCCTGCCCCACAGCCCAGCCAAGACGGGCGATGGCACCGAGCCCGGGCCCACGCCAGCCCCACCCGCCACGGCCACCAACCCCCAGAACGCCGCCGGACGCCGGACGCCCAGCAACCCGGGGAACCCGTCCAACCCCGGGCCCCCCAAAACCCCCGAGAACAGCCTTATCGTCACCAACCCCAGCAGCACCCAGGCCAACTCAGCGAAGACTGCCAGGAAACCCGACCACACCACGGTGGACATACCCCCGGCCTGCCCACCCCCCCTCAACCACACCGTCGTCCAAGGTGAGGCACCCCAACACCTGCCGCAGAGCTGGGCCACCTGGGCTCAGAACCCCCGACCGCAGGCATCCTCAGTTTCTTCCCTGGAAAATCAGGGTGGATGTAGCCGGGAGAATTAAATGAGATAATATACAGGCCATGTCTGGCTAAGTGAGAGCAAACAAATTTTCCTCCATCCCCTAGAACCTAAGTAAGCCGCATGTTTGCAGAGGAGTGGATTCCTGTGATGGAAATGGGGGGTTGGAGAATTCTGTGTGCCAGCACTGTCCAAAAGAAATGTAACACCAGCCACCTGTGTTATTTGAAACTCTCTAACAGCCACATTGTTTTAAAAAAACAAAAAGAAGCAGGTGAATGAAAAACAAGAGAGAAACAGATAAAATGAACTTCAGTGATCTATTTTATTTAATCCAAAATGCTATTTGTTTCTGTCCAAAATGTTATTGTTTCAACAGGTAATTACCGATATTTTTTTAAATTATGAATGATGTATCTTATGTTCTTTTCTTTTTTTTTCCATATTCAGTCTTTGAAAGCCGGTGTGTATTTTACACTCACGGCATACCCCAATTTGGACTAATTGTATTTCAATAATCAGTAGCCACATGGCCTGGTGCTATCAGATTGGATAGCACAGGTCAAAGCCCTTGAGGGACTGGCTGTTTGTGTCTCCAGGAACACTGGAGTCAGAGAAACACTGAGGAAATTAAGACGATCCACTGGGTGTATTTTTATCTTAGGTGATAAGAACAGCTCGATTCCTCAGGTGTCAGTTCTATGCAAGAGATTTTTTTTTTTCTTTCCCATGGATTTGCATGATAAATCCTCATCCCAACCCTACAAAGTGGCTCTTGTCATTGTGCCCGTTTTACAGATTAAGAAAATGAGATTCAGGGAGGGGATAGATACCGGAAGAATGGTGGCTTCTCGCTCCGGCTAGAGGGGAGTTGATTAACAGAGGGGAAACCCCACAGTGTGACTGCGGAGAACTCAGTATTCCCATCTGCAAATTGGAGCTATTGGGAGTTGCCCTGCCTGCCTCCGAGAGAGAGGGCGAATGTTGGGCAGGCTGGGGGCAGATTTGTGTTAACATCCTGGCCTCAGGGCTGTAGAGTACTTACAAAAAGTTCCACAGCTGCCAGCCTGCCTGGGTTCAAATCCCAGTCCTGCCACTTCCCAGCTGTGTGGCCTCAGACAAGTCGCTTTGTCTCTCTCTTTTCTGCATCTGTAAGATGGGGGTGATAAAAGCACCAACCTCACAGGGCCATGGGGGGGTATAAAGATGAGGCCAGCTTCTGTGGTCTGCTCTGGGAGCAAACGGGAGCCCAGAGGCTTCTGGGAGGGAAGCCGTCGAGGGAGCCCTGTATTGGTTCTTGTCCCAACAGTGAACAAAAACGCCAACCCAGACCCACTGCCAAAAAAGGAGGAAGAGAAGAAGGAGGAAGAGGAAGATGACCCCGGGGAAGACGGTCCCAAGCCCATGCCCCCCTACAGCTCCATGTTTATCCTTTCCACAACCAATCCGTGAGTGCAGCAGCTCCCCTGGAGGGCAGGGGGCCCTGGAGCTCCCACCAGGGCTGGGGGAGTCGGGCCCCCGGGGGCAGGCCCAGGCAGATGGCAAGGAGGGAAAGCTGCCTCCTAGATACCATGGGGCTGTGGGAAACCTTTGAGCAAATTAGAAAATAACACCCCTTTCTTGATTTCCGACAGAGGGAAAATTGTCCTAATATATTGATTTTGTTGGAAAAGACACCTTCCCACGCCATTAGTTAGATAATCCTTGTTAGAAAAATCCAAATCTACCCTGTATGTGACGTGAGGGGCACGCCTTTGAAACAGCGGCCTCATGCAGTCTGCTACCTTCACAACAGGGCATGGCAATCCTGGGCCCTGGGCTCTGCTCCTGGGACTCTCAGGGGATTGGATTCTGGGCAGGTGATCTCTGGCTGTTCTGTGGCATCCTTGAGAAGGAGGGATTCTTTAGGGAAGATGTTGATTATAACTTGCCATGGTGGCTTGGGGCTGTTTCAGGACTGCATTTTCCAAAGGGAATTCATTAGAACCCTTGTTCCTCAAAATGCTTCCCCACAGAGACAAATCTTGTCAAGAAACTGCTTTCTATAGCCCACCTCTTAGAGATTCGCCCTGAGCATTTTTTTTATTTAGTTAACTGGTTTATTTTTTTTTTTTACGGAAAATGTGTGTTGTGCTTACTCTGTGCCAGGTACTTTTCTGAGTGCTTTACAAACAAATAATCCTCTTGGAATTGGTATTAAGTTTATCCCCATTGGGCAGTTGAAACTGCGGCCCAGAGAGGTGAAGTCATCTGCCTGAGGTTGACAGAGCAAAGAAGCAGAAGAGTTGGGATTTGAGCCCAGGCTGTCTGCCTCCAGTGGCCCCATTCTTATCTACTCCGTCTGCTCCTACCCTTATTTTAATTCTCACCACAAGCCTTATAGACAGTCATTATTAGTACCATTAAGATTAAGTACTTAAGTATCACTATTAGCATAATAAAGGTTTTGATAAGGCCTGCACTGCCAGGCAAACTCACAACCAGCTTATAAAACAAATTAGCTCCCCTTAGGAGGTTAACTACTTAAGTATCATCCCATTTGCACTGTAAAGGCTCTGATAAGGCCTGCAGTTACTCATTTCAATAACTTTTTTGATCCCCTACCCAGTGCCAGCTAGATTAATTTTTCCAAAGCTCACAACTGCAGGACACTATTATTATGGCCACTTCACAAATCAGGGTTCTGAGGCCCAGAGAGTGGGCACACCACTAATTAAAAAGCAAAAGGAAATCTACTTATTCCAGAACTCCCCAATTTTGTTTGACCTCAGGCCACTTTCTGCATGAAAAACCTTTCCATATCCTACAGCGTCTAGGACAGTATTTCTCTGACCCATCCTGAAAATTGAGATGTTCCCTGAGGGTCATTTGGGAATGATAGGTACTTATAAACAGGCCGTGAGACTGTCTTCCCTAACTGAACACCCCACCCCCTTGTTTTACTTGGGGTTCCTAGACCTCAAGAGGGTCCCCAACTGTAAGAGCTAGATGATTTGTTCGGTGTGGAGCCTTGGGGAGTTGGGAATCTCAGGAGGTGATGGGTTGCGGGAGAGGATTGTAAAGGAAAGGCTATAAGAGCCTGTGGTCTGAGTGGACCCCTGCACACCCACCTGCCTCCCACAGCCTTCGCCGCCTGTGCCATTACATTCTGAACCTGCGCTACTTCGAGATGTGCATCCTCATGGTCATTGCCATGAGCAGCATCGCCCTGGCCGCCGAGGACCCCGTGCAGCCTAACGCACCGCGGAATAACGTGAGTCCTATCAAGCCAGCCCCGCCCCAGCCCCACCCCTCGGCCTCGGACCACTTTCTCCTGCCCCCAAAGGCTCAAAGCCCTGGCGGACATGATGTTGGGGGACAAAGTCATGGGTTACATTTGGAAGAGTCACACCGCTCAGTTTTCAGAACATTGAAACAGTCCTGACTTAGTTTCCCCGGCCAGCTGTAACTGAGTGCCACAAACTGGGGAGGCTCCAAACAGCAGAAATTTATTCTCCTGCAGTTCTGGGGGCCAGAGTCCAGTAACCGAGGCATCAGCAGGGCCGTGCTCCCTCCGAAACCTGTAGGGAGGTCCTCCCTTGCCTCTTC
This sequence comes from Myrmecophaga tridactyla, assembly GCA_004026745.1. NCBI lineage: Eukaryota > Metazoa > Chordata > Mammalia > Pilosa > Myrmecophagidae > Myrmecophaga > Myrmecophaga tridactyla. The sequence continues at coordinate 56,408 of PVIY010006780.1, forward strand.
CAGCGTCTGCTGTTTGCCGGCCATCCTTGGGGCCCCTTGGCTTGCAGCTGTATCACTTCACTCTCTACCTCCTTCGTCACCCAGCCGTCTTCCCAGTGTCGGTGTGTCTGTCTGTGTCTCCTCTCCCCCTCTTATAAGAACACCAGCCATATGGGACCAGGACTTACCCCAATCCAGTTTGGCCTCATCTTAACAAATCACTGCGTCAAAGACCCAATTTCCAAATAAGGTCCCAGTCCCGGGACTGGGGGTTGGAACTTGAACATGTCTTTTTTTGGGGGGGACACGGTTCACCCCGTCACAATGTCCATGCCGGTTGGTAAGCTCCTGCCTCAAGTCCTCCCCTCCCTTACTCCCTTCTTGGGACCCAGCCCCCAAAGCACCCATGTCAGCTCCACTGCCTCTGGGGTTGCTGGTTGGGTTGAGGCAGGTCCCATTCTTGGGGACAGTCTGGAGCAGACAGTGGCTCCGTACGAGAGACCCTGGCGAGGGTGGAGGCTGGCAGGGACGTGAGTGCTGCATGCACCCTGTGGGGAACACACAGGGCCCCCACCTGGGGGACGCTCCAGGGGCAGCTGGCACCGAGCCCCTTTTTTCTGTCTTGACCCCAGACTTAGAAGGAAAGGACTGTTTCACCCAGTGAGGCCTAAAATGTTAGCCCTTCAGGGATACCTAGTCCCACTTGGGGTCCAGGATCTGAGGACGCATCTGTTAATTGAGCCCTTACTGTTTACGTGGCTTTGCCTGCAATATCTTACCTCACCCTGGCCAAAAAAAAAAAAAAATCCTCCCAGGAAACCCCATTTGACTGATGGGGAAACTGAGGCTCGAGGAGAATGAAGTGACCTGTCAAGCATCCCACAGGTGGATTCAAACTCTGCCTCCCCCAGAGCTCCCGCTAGTCGCCTCAGAGGCCTGCTTTATTAAGCACCTACCGTGTGCCAGGCACTGGTGAGCTTTGCCTCTCTGATTTCTGCCAAACAGGTATGAGCACGGACCAGCGGTTTACATGGGAAACCGAGGCACGAAATAGGCGAGGGCATGGGCGGCTAGATCCCCACGGCCTGACAAAGGCTGGGGCAGCGGCCCGTCTTTCCTCCTTCCCTGCCACCCCCTCCCTGCCCAGAGCCAAAGATGCATTCTCCTGCACTCACTCCCCCACCCTCCTTAAGTAGGTTAGGAACCTGTGCTGGCAGGCAAGCCCCATAAATCAAGCCTGGGGCGCCTGCCCTCCCACCCACCGCAGCTTACCTTGCATTTTCCCTTCCTTTACCGGCCCAGCCGTACCCCCTGGGGACCTGAGCAGGGGGAGAGGGAAGGAAATAATTAGAACATCGCTCCCAGAGGAAGCTGGGACCAGGACAGGGCTGAGACCTTCTAACTAACTCTTTTATTTCCTGCTGCTGGTTCCCCCAGAGACCTCCGGGAGCCAGATCTGGGGAGGGACACCCCAAAAGGAGCTGGCACCCCCCTTGCAGACACTAGATGATTAGAGTAGGTCCCACCTCATGCAGGGAGGGGCTGGACCCTGAGACCCAGGGGCAACTACAGCCCCGAGGCGTAGGGAGCCTGGACAGGGCATTTGCAAAACAGGGGCTCCCCTGGCCCCTCGCTGCTCCAAGGTACACAGTTAAAATGTCTCTCCTTAAGGCCCCCGCCCCTTCAAAAACATTGTGACCCCGTACTGCCAGCCAATGCCCCACTGCCCCTCCTCGACTCCTTTTTATCGACTGAAATTGAGCATGCTTCAGAAAAGTGCATAAAACACACGTGGTCCATTTAGTGAGATTTTAAAGCACGCACATCTCCATCAGCCCCATCCAGGGCGCCTGGAAGGCCACCTCTGAGATCTGCAACCCCCCCCACACACCTCTTTCCCTCAAGAGCTGTGCTTTTCAGCCCTGGGCAATGGCTGGAGATATTTTTAGGCAAGGGATACACAGGACACCCTGCCCTCCACCCCCCATGGCAGAGAGTCATCTGGCTCCCCAAATCGGGAAGTGCAAATGTTGAAAACCCCTGGACTAGAGGTCAGCACTCCAACTTCTGGACTGAGCCTTTCTTAGCTTCTCTTTCTAATTTTCCCACCTGTACTGCCTCCCTAAACAACTAGAACTTACCTGCTTCTAACTTCAAACGAATGCAAAAATTACACCTCACTGCTTTCATCCAACACTGGGAAATTAGCGCATATTGTCATTGCAGGTAGACACATTCGTTCTTTTTCATTGCAGTTTAATATTCCACCACACGGCACCATTTATTTACCCAGCCCCCTGGTGGTAGGTATTTGGGGTGGTTTCCAGTGCTGAGTTCTTTCAAACATTCCCGCCATGCCCCATCTTAGCTGCATCTCCCTGGGCACCTGGGCAAGAGTTTCTCCAGGGTCTGAAACCAGGATTGTAGAATCTGCCTTTGGTCAACCTCACAGGAAACAACCAGAAACTTCACTGGGCACTCGCCTTGGTGGCAAGCGGGGCACCTGTTGTGCTGTGTCCTTGCTAACACTTGGCATTGTCGGCTCTTTCACTTTGCCAGTCTGGTGGGTGTGACATGGGATCTCACTGAGGTTTGGATTTGCATTTCCCTGAATGAGACCAAGCTTGTCTGAGGATTAGACTGAACCACCAATCTGTTTTTTATAATCCAAAGATCAGTTTCCTGTAGTTCCACCCAATGTATTGTTCTCTTGATTCCCTCTTGCCCAGTTGATTAAACTCTCCATGTTCACCGAGCACCTACCTGGCAGGCCCTTTCTCCCTGCTTGCTCCCTCCCACCCTCCCATTCATTCCTCAATATAATAATTATTTAATAAGCAATACCTGTGTGCCAGGCACTAAGCTAAAGATCGAGGCTGTTACAGGTATGAGGTAGCCCTGGCCCTCACAGAGCTCACAGGGAGTCAGCACGTTCTCCCACCACCATCCCCTCGACTCACCCAGAGCCAGCAAGCCCCCTGCATCCCACCTGCCCCAGGAAGTCAGCCTTGCCAGCTGCTCAGGTCTCTGATTCCCCTCCGAGTGCCACAGAGAACGCAGGTGTGAGTGGTGACACACGGATCACAGAGTCCAGCCCCTGCAGGACCCATGCCAGCTCTAGCCCCTCATGCGTTCATTCAGCAAGCATTTATTTTGCACCTGTTATGGTGCCTGGCCCTATTCTGTGAGCCAGAGATGCTCATGGAACAGGACAAACAGCCTTGCCTACAAGGGGCTGATATCCAGATCGGGGAGACGGACGCTGAGATTATTAATAAGAGCGTGGTGTAGGGGGCAAGGAGGTGCAGACTTGGGAAGCAGAACTGCACGTGCCAGGAAGTGGAATTTTAAAGAGGGGGTGCCGGGGACAGCATCACCAGAAAGGCGATATTTGAGCCAAGACATAAGGAAGAGGAGGGAGGGAACAAGACGGAATCTGTGGAAAGAGCTCTGGGGAAGAGGAAACAGCCTGTGCAAAGGCCCTGAGGCAGGAGCATCCGTGTGGCTGGAGCAGAGTGAGTGCGGGGGAAATGGGAAGGGGTGAAGACAGGGAAGTGACAGGGCAGAACCTGGAAGGTCTCATGTGCAACAGGGAAGACTTGGGCTTTTGTGCCAAGTGAAGTAGGAGCAATGGAGTGTCCTGGAGAAAGGAGGAATGAGACTGGACTCCAGTGCTCAAAGGCGCCCTCTAGAGGGCTATTGTGCTTGTTAAAAGGGAGACTGCACTTCCCACCAGCTGGTGAAGAGGCATGCCATATAGCATCCTGTGGGGGGAACCGGCCTCAGGATGTTGCCTGTCCCAGCAGAAAAGACTCGGGCTTGGCCCTGGGGGAAGCAGTAGGGCGATGGAGCGGGGAGAATCAACCCACCCTATTTGGGAGGGAGATGGCGAGGTTGCCCCCTACCCCACCCCCCTGACCCCCCATGCCTGGCTTAGCCCTATTTCGGAAACATCAAATGGAAATGATTTCTTGCCCAGGAGGCCCAGCAGGTGAAGGGTGCCCGGGGGCCAGACCCCTCTGCAACAGGAATAGAGCTGCTCCTGGACTTCCCTTGGGCCTCCTCTAGTCCATGCAGGGCCTTGGACAAATGTTTAAAAGGCCCCTCTCCCGTTGGAAGGCGAACTGGCCTAACCGAGGGACTTTGCTGGAACTTTGCTGCCATCTGCTGGAGAGTTTTATTCATAGCATAAAAAGGTGTGCTGTTGACGAGATGGGGCCGGAGGAGCCCTTTGCATCGTGCACACCTGCCCAGTCGTACCTGCTGGCCGGGTTACATGTTTAGGTGGAGACTCTGCTCCTCGGGACATGGCTGGAGGCCGCACGCCCCGCCGGACCATCGAGGGATTCACGGAGGCTCTGTCAGAGCAAAGCCATGATCCACTGCTGCTTGCTTCTCTCCCCCACAGGTGCTGCGGTACTTTGACTACGTCTTTACAGGCGTCTTTACCTTCGAGATGGTGATCAAGGTGAGTGTCGAGGGAACCAGGGTTCTGAGGGATCCTGGGCACTTGGGAATGTCACCCTGGTGCGGGGGGCTGCAGCCTCTTAACCAGCAGGTGCAGGGGGGCCGGTGAGCCTGGAGGGAGCCAGCAAGGGGAGAGTGGGAGGAGATGGGCCACGGGGACGACTCTCACCATTTGCTCCAAGTGAGGTGGGAGCCATGGAGGGTTTTAGGGAGAGGAAGGACGTGCCCTGACTCAGGGGTTTCCAAGTGCCCCTTGGCTGCTGGGAGCTGGGACAGATTTGGGCAATGGAGCCAGGAAACCAGAGAGAAAGCAATGCCCTCCGGGTCCAGATGAGGCGGCCTGGGCATGAGCAGTGGCCGAGAGATGGGCAGATTCTTGGAAGGCTGGAGGACAGAGGGGACAAGGTTTTTTGTTGGGATCAGACTGTGGGGTATAAGAGAAAGTGGAATCAGGGTGGGCCCCAAGGCTTGGGCTAAGCACTTGGCAAGTCAGAGCTGCCTTTTATGGGGGCAGAGGTGGGGCGCCCCTCATTCAGGGTCTCCTTTACTCCTAACCCAGGAATCTGGACCCCTGGGCCCCTGTCCTCTGGCCACTGCCCCCACCCTGGAGGATATGGTGGTTCACTGGCCCTCCTGCCCCCTCCCCTGGAGGCCAGAAGGATGGATGCAGTTCCTAGGTGGGGATGCAGGGGGTCTGAGCATCTTCTCTTCTTCCTCCCCAGATGATCGACCTGGGACTCGTCCTGCACCAGGGTGCCTACTTCCGTGATCTCTGGAACATTCTAGACTTCATCGTGGTCAGTGGGGCTCTGGTGGCCTTCGCCTTCACGTAAGTCTCCTCGCGAGGCCGCTGGTTGCCTCTTCCTCCCCAGCCCCCAGCCTGGGGCCGCCCTTTGGACCCAGGGACCCGTTCTCAGGGTGTGGAGACGGGGAGAGTGGGCCCTGGGGTGGCAGCGGGTGGAATCGGCATGCCGCCATGGAGAGCTTTGAGCAGCTTTGTGCATGATGTCAGCTGTGGAGGAGGGAGGAGAAGGTTCCCCCGCCTTCTACTCCTCACACAGCAATGGGCCTCAGCCACGTCACCCAGCCTCTTGTCGTGCTGCTTTCCATAGACTAGGCTGCCAGGACATTTCATCCCCCCTTCTGCATACCCAAACCGCTGTCTCTTTGGGGGAGCCCCTGAAAAGACAATTAGGAAACGAATGTGCATGAGAATTCTGGCCCCTCCCCTGGGCGTGAAGGGCTCATAGCAGTAGACCTGGTGACTCCCTTTGTGTGTCTTTCACTTCTTGTGGCTGCCCTCTGAAATGCCATGCCATTGTACAACTCCAAGATGGTACCGTGGTTCTGGGTGGCCATTCCAAGATGGCGCCCAAGGGCTGAATGGTCATTCCAAGATGGTGCCCAAGGGCTGAATGGTCATTCCAGGATGGTGCCCAAGGGCTGAATGGCCATTCCAAGATGGTGCCCAAGGGTTGAATGGCCATTCCAAGATGGCGCCCAAGGGCTGAGCGGCCATTCCAAGATGTTGCCTAGTCCTGGGCAGCCATTCCAAGATGGTGCCTATTCTGGGCAGCCCATCTGGTGCCCTTGGAGCAGCCATTCCATTGGTGCCTGGGATCTTGTTGGCCATTCCAAGATGGCTGAGCAGCCATTAGCCATTAGGGTCCTGAGAGCAAAGTTAGTGCATTGCTCCAGTTTAGACATTCGGGGCAGGGTGAACATCTCCTAACTTTAGGGACCCCTGTCTGTGCTCACAATAGTGGGTCATTGCCAGAAAGGAAGGTCTCAGAGGGATTTTTGACCCTGCTCACCCCTCATAGTAAGAAACCCAGGGTTTGCTCTGTGCCTTTGCCTCCCGGATTCCTTCTCAGCAGATCTGGAGGGCTTTTGATCTCTGACCAAAGAGCAAGGGCTCGTTTTGTCAGGAGGGCTAGAGTGGTGGCCCTTTTCCAATTCAAGTGGGCAGCTCTTGGATTCTTCTCTGGGAACACAATGAGGTCAAGTTGTGTTTAAAAAAAAGCAAGAAATATTGAGTTTCTGGAAGCATCTGTGCTAGAGAACCTATACTGTGAGGGGCAAGAGACTGGTATTTCTAGCTCTGGCCAGTCTTCCCCATTCCTTTTCTCTTTAATTTTTACTTTCTCCTTCTCTTTCTACCTCTGCTCTCACTTTTTCTCTCTCTCTCCTCTTTTCTTTCTCTCTCTCCACCCATCCTTTCCTCTTTCTCTCTCTCTCCATTCCTCCCTCCCTTCCTCTTTTCTAATTAATAGAGCATTTATTTGACCATTAGAGCAGTGGAAATTCAAGAGGTTTAGCTACATTACCATGAAGATATTCCATAGGTGTAAAAAGCAAATAAATAATTACACAGAAAATTAGAGGGGAAAGAGTGCCACAAATAAGACAAGGAGTCAGTGACCTTAATATATAAAAAGCAATTGCAAATCAATAAGAACCTGCTAAACTTCAGTAGACGAACAGGCTAAGGATATAATTTCACAGAAATTTCACAGAATGGTGACAACTAATAAAAATGGAAAAAAATCAACCCCATTGGAATTCTGAGAAATATAAAATAAAAACAAAACACAATATGTTCCCTATCAAGGTAGTACCAGTTTTTAAAAATAATTCAAGATAATACACATGTATGTGAGAATGTAGTGAAATAGGTCCCTCCCTCCCTCCTCCAGCTATTTGAGTTGTTCCTATAAGGTATCAGGCAGGCACCAAGAAAGTTTAAATTCTGGAAAACTACTAGCCAGAGCACTTTCCACCCCCAGCCAGGAGTGACTGTGTCTCATATGGAAATAATCAAACTCTCTCTCTCTCTCTCTCTCTCCATCCCCCCCTCCTCTCTCTCTTTCCCTCTGTCTCTCGCATTGTCTTTCTCTGGCCATGTCTCTCTCTCTCTCCCTCCGTTTTTTTCTCTCTCTCCCTCTTATTTTCTATCCTTTCTATCACTTTCTGCTTCTCTTTATCTCTCCTCTCTCTCTTTGTGTCTCTCTCTCTGTCTTACTCTTTGTTTCTCTTGCTCATATATTTCTCTATCTTTCTCTCCCTTTCTCCTCTCCCTCTCCTGGTCCTGTCTTCGGAGATTTGGTCTTGACCCTCGGCTTTCCTGGACTGCTGGGTCTGGACCTATGTGGCCTAGAGAAGGCAGGCACCCTGCCACGTACACTGGGGGGACATGTCCCCACCTGTATGCTGGCTAGGGGGGCGGTTTCAGGCCCAGGCGGAGCCCGTGAGAGGGAGGGAAGGCATGGGCAGGGACCCCTCTCACCCCTCCTGCAGCCCTTCGGGCAGGGTCTACCCAACAGCAGCCCCCACCCAGGGCTCATGAGGGGAGGGCTGGGGTGGGGAGGGTCTCCATTGGATCCCTTTGCCGGGTGTGCCCCAGACGATGGTTTTGTCCTCCATGAACCCCATCCTGGATCTGCGCCCTCTCGGCGGCCCCCGCCACAGGTAGAAGGCAGAAGTGATGTCCAGTCCCCTGCAGCTTCACCTCGGCTTGTCTCCCAAACCTTTACTGCAGAGACATACTTCAACACTTAGGAGGAGGCCCCTGGCCTCCCCACCTCCTTCTCCTCCCCCCACTTTGACCCTTACATCTGGGGAGGAGTCACCTTTAAGACACCACACCCAGAGAACAAGCCTCTCTGCCATGATTTAGGCTGAATTTTTAAATATCCCGTGTTTCTAGGCTTTCTGGAGTTACAATTAGGCTCTGCTTTACGCAAACCTAATCTCCAAAACAAATCCCACCAAAGAGGAATCAGCCAACTGATTCTTTGCATTACAAACGACTCTGCCACAGGGAGCTGATTTCTTGACTGTTTGAATTTTCTTTTTTAATATAAAGTTCTAAAAGGGTGTTAAAAATTCACCTATAGCTCACAGAAATTTGGCACCCTAGCTGTAGAGTCAACCCTTTATATTCACTTCATGGGGAAGCAAAATAGTACAGGCACCTTCAGAATAGGTATGCTGTCCTTGAAGATCCGTGTTTCAAATTATTTTTGAAATCCTTCTGCAAGAAAAAGTTCCTGTGAGTCTCCAAGGACTCATCAAGAGCCCAGATCTTGCAGGAGCTGGGAGACGTGAGGTTTTGCCAGCAGGATCTGCGCCAGTGGCAGGAAATCTCAAGGGCTTCGGAAGAGCTTATCACAGAGAGACAGCCAGGGATCAGCATTGCGAGACAGGCAAAAGGATGGGAGAGAATCCCCTGAAGCCCCCTACCCTGGTCTCCTCCCCTCACAGCTGAGAATCCATCTGCAGACCTAGCCCAGTGGGCAGAGTGCCTTTTGATCAAGCCATTCCTGCATGCGCAAAGGATGATCTGCCAAAAAAAAGCCAGAGAAGGAGGCTTCAAGTTGCTACCTTTTTCTTGAGAAAGGTTTCAGAATCTTCCTCCTGGCTGCAAGTTTCTGGCCTCTCCTTTCCTCCTGAGAGGGTCTCTCTCCCTGTGAAGACTTAGTTTATTGTCTACCTTTAGGAGCAAATGGTCACCAGTTTGGTGTCCTTTGCTTCTTTCCTTTCTGGTCTGTTAACTTGCTTTGTCTGTCTTGTGTGCCACCGTCTTCATAGACAATGCCGGGGGCTCCAGTACATGTTAGATTAACGTCATGGTTTTAGAAGAAGTTTCTCCCCCGTTCTGTCTCGTTTTTCTCTAGATGGGCAAATCTCTCACCCTCTGTGTGCCTCAGTTTCCCCAGTGAAAGAGAGACATTTGATGATAGTGATAGATTGGTCTCTGTTGATTTAATCTTCACAGCATCCCCACAACAGAGGCTTCTTAACCTTCCCACTTTGCAGGTGAGGCCCAGTTAGATTGCAGAAGACTATCTTAGCGAGATCACTAAGGCTGGGTTCAGCTGTCAGATTCACGAGCACTTCGCATCTCCCAGCCCTGAACACAGAGTTTTCACAAGCGGCAAAATGAGACTTGGTGGCCCAGCGAGGCTGGATTCCTCAAGGGCCCGGCAGGACCCAGAGATCCAGGGGGAAGGGGCATGGGACTCTCTCCTGGAACCTGGGCCTTGGATCCCCATAGAATCCAACGCTGCCCCCTTCCTCCTTGTCAAGAATCTTGCCGTTCTGTCCTTTCGGGTCCAAGGCAAGGATTCTGCCCCCCACTGCTGTAATTGAGGCCCCATTTCAGATATGGGAAAACTATCCCTGTGGCTCTTCAAGGGATTGTATCGAAGCTCTCCCAAAGGTTTCCATCCTCCCTGCACCTCCCCCAGATATCTGTGTGTGTCGTGCTCCATCCACTCACTCACTGTGTTCCATGCCCACGGCAGCCTCCATTAACACACCATTTCATGAGCCATCATCACACATGAGCTCAAGCTCTGTGCCCGTGCATCGGGGCGGCCAACTGACATTTCCCAGCAGCTGGTGGATCACGATCCTTCCCTCACTGCCAAGAGTCCATCTGGCACTGCCACTCCTCCCCCAGGGCAGGACCGTAGGCCGGCACAGCTGGCTGAGCACCTTGAGCAAGCCATTCCTGCACACGCAGGAGCCAACTGCCAGAAAGCCAAAGCAAAGAGCCTTTACACTGCTACTATTTTGAGAATAACTGCCCCTGCAGGTATTTTTGGGTGTGTGGTCCTATGGAAATAAGATTAGAATGCAAGTTACAGCACCTGGGTTTGAATCTTAATCTGCCACTTCCTGGCTGTGTGACCACTGGCAAATTACTCGCCTTCTCTGGGCCTCAGCCTCCTCATCTGGGAATGGGCTTAATTATGCCACCTTTCCACCAGCATATACAGTGACATCCAGAAGACTTACATATTACAATCATAACGGGTTAGACAGAAACTGCTTTCATGAACGGGTAATCCTCAATTACCCATTAAGTTGAATCTACACAATTCACCATGTGCAAGAATTTCTAGATACACTGAATTTTGAGAACCGCTGACCTCCATTAACAGGACAAGGTCAGGGAGGAAGTAGGGAAATCCAGTGGGAATATTTTTAGGCATTTAAACCATTCTGTCTGAAAAAAATATACATATACATCACCAACTTTGAAAGGAGGGAGGGTGAGAAAAGCAGAGACTTTGCTAGAGTCTCTGTTTGTTTCCCTCATTCTGAGAGCTGTCAAGTCTTTCTAAACTCGATGCCTGGTGGTTTTTGGAGAATCATAAGCCTAAGTGCCTTGCAGATTGCCCGGTGCTGAGAACTTTCTCCAGGTCCTGTGGTTTTTCAGCTGATCTCATCCTGGGGCGTAGCCCTGCTTACCCCTCCTTTGTAAACCGGGGCTGGGGGTGGGGGACAAAGCCGTGGCTGTCACTCGTAGGGCGTCAGAATCACACAGCCCTGTTTTGTGGAAGTGGAGAACAAAAGGCCAGAGTCAGGATTCAAACCCAGGTTCCCCCAGATCCAACACTCAGAATCTTTTGAGACTTTCTAGAACCTTCCAGCACCAGAACCTCTGGAGAAAAGGGGCTTTTCTCCAGCTCTTGGCAGTGACCTTCAGTAGTGAATCCTCCTTTGGTAATTGGCGACCCTCTGGTTGTCCTGCTCCTTGGAAATGTGGCTTTCTTAGTGATGCCCGGCAGTGCCCGGGGCCTGCCGAGGGGGTGGGCAGGCGGCTTAATTGGGGAGGGGCTTCCAGATGGAAGGATGGACGTCGGGCCCGAGCCACCAGCCTGAGGCTGCCCCTTCCGGTGCCCAGGTGGGACAGGGGGACGCCCAGGTGTGCGTGTGTGTATGTGTGTTCTGTGTTCTTTCTTCTGAGGCCGCTTACGACCTGTCTCTCCCTCCGACGCCACCTCACGCAGGAGCACTGCACGGTAAAGTCTCTCTGTCTCTCTCTCTCTCTCTCTCTCGTTCTGTCTCTCGTTCTCCCCGCCCCCCCTGCGCAGCCATGTCAGTGCTGGGCCTGTTTCCACTTTGTGTCTCTGCCACTGCCGTCTTGCCCCTCGGGGTGACTGGGGCCCCCTCTGGCTGCTTCCCTGGGGGCCTTAGCCCCTGCCTCACCCCCAGTTAGCCAAGTTTTTGGTGGAGAAAAGGAAGGGCACCTGTTGCAATAGAACAGTTAGAATGAGGGGCTTGAGGTGGGGGGAGAAGACGTAGGGCACTGGAGGAATGAAGAGTCTCCAACCTCCCAGATGGGAAAACCATGGAAAGTTCAAATCTTGGAGTTCTGAGAAAAGGGAGTGCCCCCAACCCCCCCCCCAAAAAAAATGTCTACACTCCCTACAAAACAGTTTGCACCTCTAGTCCCCTAAATGGCCATGGAATCATTTTCCCACCAGCAGAGGTGGCCTGGGAGGCGAGCACTGACACATGAGCCATTTGTCACCTTGAGATTTTACCCAGTTCGCGTGCAGCCCAGGTGTCCGCTTGCTCTAGGCTTTTTCCACCAACTCACGCCCTGAAAGTGAATCTCCTTTTTGAGCGGGAACTTTACACTATCCCCTTTCCAACCAGCGTCGCCAACCTCGTGGAGAACACAGCCGCAGGAGGGAATGCGACAGAAAGGAAACAGCCTGGGTTGTCCTTAAAAGCTGGTTTCAAACTGGGTGGTTGCCTTCAAGCTGGACTCTTTGTTAAAAGGGGAAGTGAGCGAGCGCTCACCTGCCAGGCTTCTCTGAGCAGAGCCGAGGGCTGGGAAGACACTGGCAGGAGAAAGAACGTTCTCTCTGTGTGATGCAGTTATCTGTTGCGACATCCCGGTTCTGCCTAAAGTTATCTCAGTGACTTCCTTCTCGTGTGTCTCACACGTTGGGGACCGTGCCTGGAGATAATGACGATGGTTTGGAAAGAAAAAAAAGAAAGAAACGGTCCACACAGCAGAATCCTGGCATGTATATGTGCCTGGCAGTTTTTTGTTCAGTTTTGTTTTTAAGTAAAATAATCTTGATTTCCTGGTAAAGAAAGGGAAGGGAATCCTAAAAAAGCAAACAGCATGAAGAACCGTGTTTTGCACCTGGATAACCAGGCATGCCATGATGAGGACAGGGGTGGCCTCTGGGGAAGTTCTGCCCACACCCCAGGGTGTAACTGTAGGGAGATATTTGCCAGGAGACCCCAGAGTCCACTGGCCTAGGACACGTAGAAGAATAAATCACAGTTTCATCCTCTGAGGAGTTTTCTTTCTAAAGCAGGAAGTCAAAGTCAGAGGCGAAAATGATACCAAAATAGCAAGGGGGACCAGTGGATCTCAAGAGTTCAGGAGAGGCTGAAGGGACACGGCACTTGGGCTTTGAAGGTTATGTCGTCCTGTGGCGTGGAGGAAGGACAGTTCTAGGGGAGGGAACGGCGAGTACAAAAACAAAGAGAAGCCAAAAAAGCATGGAAGGGTGTATCAGTTGGGGTTCTCTAGAGAAACAGAATCAACAGGGAACACTCACAAATATAAAATTTAGAAAAGTGTCTCACATGACCACGGGAACACAGAGTCCAAAATCCGCAGGGCAGGCTGTGAAGCCAACAACTCTGATGGAGGGTCTGAATGAACTCCACAGGAGAGGCTCACCAGCCGAGACAGGAAGAAGAGACTGTCTCTTCTGAGTCCTCCTTAAAAGGCTTCCATTGATCAGATTAAGCATTAGTCATTGCAGAAGACACTCCCCTTGGCTGATTACAAATGGAATCAGCTGTGGATGCAGCTGACATGATCATGGTTTAATTCTATGAAACATCCTCATCACGACAGACAGGCCAGCACTTGCCCAACCAGACAAACAGGTACCACCACCTGGCCAAGTTGACACAGGAACGTGACCATGACATAGGGGTTCAGGAGTGTGTAGCAGGACATGGGAGTGGGAAGGTAAGTGGGGCTGGAGTTCGCCGAGCCTTGAACATCTCATTGAGATGTTTCACTGGCCCGTTTAGGAACTGGGGTGCTCCGGAAGGATTTTGAGCAGGAGAGAAATGTGGTCATTCAGCTTCGACCATTGTATGCAGAAAGGAGGGGTGGGGGAAGAAAGTCGGAGATGGGTAATGGAGATTCAAGGCACGGTGGCAGTGGTGGGCAGCAGGTGGAGATATTGAGGAGGGTGACCCATTGAGAGTGAGGGACAGGGAGTTGACCACCACTCTTGGGTCTCCAGCTTGGGCATCTGGGTGGGTGGGGGAGTTCCGTTGGCCACGAGTCCCTTGATAGCCATGCCCAAAGCCCTCCTTCTCTTGGCTAAGTTGTGGCCAGCCAGGGTTGTCACAGAAACCCTGGGGATGTCACGGCTAACGCCAGGCCAGAACCTCTACATGTCTCTCTGGAAAAACCAGGCCAAGAGACCCCCTTGGAAGAATGAGGCAGAGACCATGGCATAAGTCCAACACTGGTTCTTTCCTGTCCCGTGGGTTCCTGGAGGAGGAGGGAGTATTGTTTTAAAGGGTGGGTGAAGCATCTTCCTGAGTTCTGTTGGAAAGGGGAAAAAAATCCCATTTTCTAAGAACTCACCAAGACTGCTTCTAAAGACAAAGTACCAGGGACCTACCAAACTCCCAGACCCAGAATTTTCTGGAAAGAGCTGGGTGGGAGGTGGGGAGGGGGCAGCAAGCTCAGACCCCAGCAGATGGTAGATAGCCTTGCAGTTCCAATTTGGTGCCTGCCAGCTTTGGCTCAACAAACCCTGAGGCCAGAACCACAAAGAGCCATCTGCCCCCCGGCTCCCGAGCCCAAAATGAGCAGGCAAACTGGACCACTTTTCTCCAGGGAGGGCAGGGCTGCCACTGGGCTCACCCCAGACTTCTAAGGCTGGAAGGGTGGGGTCACGTGGTGCTGTGGCCACCTACCACCCTGCCTGACCCAACTCCCTCTCTTCCCTTCTCCCCACCCCAACATCCCTCCACAGTGGCAATAGCAAGGGAAAGGACATCAATACGATTAAATCTCTTCGAGTCCTTCGGGTGCTACGACCACTTAAAACCATCAAGCGGTTGCCAAAGCTCAAGGTGAGATTGAGGGGTGTAGGGGGTCCTGTCGGGGTTGTCTTGTACAGTTGAGCAGGTTGCACACTGCTTAAGGGCACCATACTGAGGGAAGTCCTAAAATAGCACAGATGTCATCAAAGATGAATTAATTTATTATTACAGCTTTCCAGCAGATGAATAAAATCTGCAGGTCATGGCAATTTTCCATTGGATGAAAGATCTTGAGGTAGGGACCCCTTTTCCTAATTCACAAGAAAGCCTCATGAAGCTAAAGCAGGATATAACCCTAATCAAAGAAGCAGGAAACTGGGTTTCTGGTCTCATACAGCCTTTTGCTCCAAAATAACATGGCCCAGCATTTTCCAAAAGTTTGTCAAAACAAGAAATGAAACAAAACCCCTTCTCGAGTGATAATACAGCTGTATTATCTCGTATTCAATGTGTTTCTTTAAATCATCACTTTATTTTATACTTAAGTGAATTTACTTTAAAGACGATATGTCATCATCTTATTTGGAAAACCAGAACCCACTTTTAATAGAAAGTAACTGTAAAAGTAATACCTTTTCAAAGAAAAGAGGGTGTCAATGTTAAAATCTAGCCAAATATAATTGCCTGAGAGATGGTTTTGTGCAAGAATGCCTGCTCTCTCCTGGTTAGAAAGGAAAATTTTTGATATTAGGTGTTAAAAACATAATTTAGTAGATTGAAATGCTAGTGATCAATGAAAGAGAGGGGTAAGGGGTATGGTATGTTTGAATTTTTTCTGTTTTCATTTGATTTCTTTTCCTGAATTGATCCAGATGTTCTAAGAAATAATCATGGTGATAAAATATACAACTATGTGATGATAAAAATAAATAAATTAATTAAATTAAAAAAAAAAAACATAGCAGCAACTAAGCAAGACTCTTTCCATCTCAGAAAGATGGAAAGAGAATTGAAGAGGTAGTAACTTTGTAACCATGTGAGTGCCTGTTTTTTAGCGCTAGGCCAACATATCAGCTGAAAATAGCTCTGATAGCACCAAAGCTGCCTAAGCCATGGTTTTGGAAACATTGATTTGGTAGCCCCTTTGTGGATGGCTATTAGAAGAGGAAATGCAGAATGCCTTTGGAAGTGAAAGCTTAGCTTGAAATATATGGAATTCCAGCATAACTCAAGTCTGTGCCTTGTAACTGAATCATGATTCCCTCTGAGAACTCCGCAGAAGTTCTGTGCTCCCTCCCCTCGGGCAAATTGGTAAAGCTTGCCTCTAATTCCAAGAGGTTTGACATTCTTCAATGCCCACTTGTTAAGAAATATTCTGATCAAGACAAAAGGCAGCCAGGCAGGTCCCTCTGATATGCCCAGGGGGGTTCCAGGAGCCCGGGAAGTGTCCAAAGAGCAGGTTGCAGAATTATAGGTGAGGCTGAAACATCCTGCACTGGGACCCCAGGCTTCTCAGGGCAGAATCTCCCAGGCCATGTGAAGTCATTTCTCAAGCCCAGAACCCCTGACCAGCCACTTCCTCAGACTAAGAGATGTGTGAGGCCGAGATGTCCAGTTAGCAGGACACAGCCTCTCCAATGAGCACCTTCCCTCTTGCTCTGAAGAGCTGTACACTTAACTTGGCGGGGACTCAGAGAAGGGGCTCTACCGCCCAGGGGTTGAGATCAGGGCATTTAAATGCAGGGAAACACAGGCTCAAGTTCAGCCCCAGCACGTCTCAGCACTGGGTAGCCTTAACCGAATGACTCGGTTAGCATCCTTGTCTCCGGAACTGTAATCGTAACATCAGGCAGAGGCTGGGCAGGCCCCCGGCCCCTCACGCCCTCTCTTGACCCTGCCAGGCCGTGTTTGACTGTGTGGTGAATTCACTCAAGAACGTCTTCAACATCCTCATTGTCTACATGCTCTTCATGTTCATCTTTGCCGTGGTGGCTGTGCAGCTCTTCAAGGGGAAGTTCTTCCACTGCACTGATGAATCCAAGGAATTCGAGAAAGACTGTCGGTGGGTCCCTATTCTCCCAGGGCGTGGTTGGTGGGGGGTGCAGAGTAGCCAGAGGCACTGTCCACCCAGGTCTGAAGACTGACTGAGGTGGTGGGTGCCGGGAGTGGTTTGATTGCAAGCGGTTTGGCTCTGGATTTGAGAGGAAAAGAGTTTGGGAATGTAAGTCACGTAAAGCTGTTTGTTTGACTTCTCCATCGCCACCTTTGCCAGGTAGGGGATATTAATACACGTTCACGATCCCTTATTTGAAAGCTTTGGAGCCAGGTGTATTTCAGGATTCAGAATTTATTTAGATTTAAGGTGCATATAACACATAGGACATAATTCTCCCAGCTGGCTCTTGAGCAGGCCTGTAATCAAACATGGTATTTCCACAGTGAAGCAGACAACTGTTTACAAAAATAAGATAAATAGCAATTACAAAAAGCCTTGTGTCCAAACGTGTCGGGTTTTGCTGAATAAATGAATTAGGTCAGGGGTCCATAAAAAGCTTCTCCAAAGGGCCAAATAGTAAATATTTTCAGATTTTCAGGCCAGATGGTTCCTTTTGCATCAGAAAGCAGCCTCAGAGAATGTGCAAGTGACTGGGTGTGGATGCATGCCAGTCAAACTCGATTTCTGGAGACTACAAGTTGAATTTCACATAATTCATATAACTTGTCACAAAACGCATCCTGTTGACAATTTGTTTGCAACCATTTCAAACTGTGAAAACCATTCTCAGTCTGTAGGATATGTGGAAACAGGCAGTGGGTCAGATTTGTCTGAGTGCCGTAACCTGCCAACCCCTGAGGTTGAAGGAACATGTTTGGTTTTCAGAGCTTTCCAGACTTGGGAATTGTGGATAAGGGATGGTGGACCTAAATTCCCCCCACCCTAGGGGCATCCTCATGCATGGAAGGGACAGAGCTTTTAACGAACCAGGCGCTTCAAAATATTGCTGTTCTTACTCATGTTTAGTGTCACTGTTTTGCATGAGGTAGCCTGTTGTTATTTTGGTGGCTGATTCCAGAAATTGGAAGGATCCCAGCTGTTTGCCTAAGAATCTGGAAACAGCCCTGAAAAGGGCAGTGAGAAGGGGCAGCAGCCGCCTCTGTTGGCCCAGTGGGCCCAGAAATGCACCCCACAGCTCCCTGCTCTTAACCCCACCAAGCCTAAAGCTCTCACCCCCAGGACCAACAGTTTGCAGCCTGGAAGGGTTGCTGGGCTCTGAGTCAGCCGACAGGTCATGCTGAGCTGTGGTTCTGCCTTCGTTTGCCAGGGCTGCCATGACAAATACCATGCAGTGGGTCGGCTTAAGCAAGTAGAACTCCTTGGCTCACAGCTTGGAGTCTAGAAAGTTCCACATCAAGGCGTCAGCAAGGCTGTGCTTTCTCTTGGAGGTGTAGACTCCCATCATATAGATTGAGACCCTTATCTGATTCGATTGACCAGATCTGAATTAGGAACTCCCAAAATCCTACTCACAAATTAGTCCACACCCTGGCTTCCTTTAACATGTCCAACGATACTGTTTTTTACAAATGGGATACGAATTAAGATTTGAGCTTGTTGTTGTAGGGGGGCGTGATTCCATTCCCAACAGGAGGAATTTGTCCAATCGTGGATTTGACTCCAAAGATGCACCCATGATCTCCTGGGAAACGTCGGTGGGGGGGGGGGAATAGGAGGACACAATGCTTCCCAGAGGCGAGTGTGCAGAGACCCCTTCCCCCAGGTCCCATTCACTAACGGCCCTGTTCTCTCTGGGGCAGTGGCAAGTATCTACTGTACGAGAAGAACGAGGTGAGAGCCCGGGATCGCGAGTGGAAAAAGTACGAGTTCCATTATGACAACGTGCTGTGGGCTCTTCTGACCCTCTTCACCGTGTCCACAGGAGAAGGCTGGCCGCAGTAAGTGACTTGGCCAGAGACGCCGCGAAGAGACACATGGGGGTGTGGCAGGGGGTGCCTGAGAACCCAGTGCTGGCAAGGGCCTTGGAGGCGGGGAGGGGTGGCTCCAGGCTTGCTGAGATGGGGGGACCCTGCTAGATTCCCTAGGGCCTGTCCCCAGAACATGCTTGGTCATGCTCGGAGGGACCGAAATCCAGCCATCTCTTAATCCCCCTCACCCCAAACCCTGGGCATCCCCATCCTCCCAGAGCAGGTGCCTTTTCTGATTTGCAGAAAGGAAGCCCCAAATAATAATGCTAAGAATACATTTTTTTCCTAACAATGAGACCTAGATGGCTTTATTTAATGAGCTGTCTGAAAAGCCCCACCCTAAATTCAGAACTGGGAAACCTGAGCTTTACACCTTAATGTTCTCAAGAGTTGGGCTCTTGCAGAGTAGCAGCTCGTTCGCGTGGCTCTTTTGTTCCCCTCTCACTGACAGCCTGGCCAGCTGTGGCCCCCTCACATAGCAATGGGCGGGAGGCTGAAAACATTTTATACGGACAGGGCCATATTTTAGAGTGGTCCCTTCTCCCCATGCAAAAAAAAAGAAAAGCTGCTTATGAGATGAACAGCCCAAAGTTCCAAACAGAGGGATCCACATGGCCTCTTCCAAATCCGTTTGCCCAGAGGACCATTTTCTTTCAAACAGGGCCAGCATGAGGGGGACAGGTAAACTTGAGCCAGGCAAGTACAGGCTCCAAATCTATCTTTACTTAAAATGTTGATACTATGTTCATCATTGACTTTGGGACATTAATTTTGACTTTTTTTTAAATATTGCAGCAAAATCTTACTTAATTTGATAAGTAAGTTGTTTGGGATGGCCCGTTCATTTATGCCTCGCTCCACTTTCCCTGGTCCTGCTCCTTCCTCCTGAGTTCTGGAAGGTTCCATCGTGTGCCCTGCGCATCCTCACCTCTCTCCCTCTCTCTGCAGACACATCAACCCAAACGTGACTCTTTACCTGCCTCACACATGTGCCCACTGCCCATGCACGTGGGCCCACAAGGCACCTCTGAGGGAATTTCTTCAAGGCACCCTTCCTCAACAGACTTCACATCCATCTGTCCAAAAACTGATGCAGTGCACTTAACGATTTTCTTCAAACAAGGCACTTGATAGCCACCTGCCAAAAAAAATTGTTCTGATGAATATGCAAATTGTTAATGGTTCACTAATTCATCTAATGAATATGCAAATTGAATAATGAATGAATTGTTCTAATGAATATGCAAATCTCTCCCGTCTATAGTATGAATAGCGGGCACCCCTTAGAAGCAGAGCCTTTGAGCAGTGGGCAGCCTGTGCAACTGTTCATGGCAGCTATGCACATATACTCTTCCGTGTGTGTCCCCATTGCACCTCCTCAACACCCATCACCCCCTGTGCTTAAATACACACACACACACACACACACACACACACACACCTGCCTCCATGACTCCTATGCTTTCCCATCCATCACCATAAACCTGTTGTCAAATATCATCTCGGCCACTTCTGAGAGGGTGCTCTTGGGCAAGTCACTTTAAACCGCAGAACCTCACTTTCCTCATGTGCAAAACAGAGCCAGCCTAAACCTCCCTGCAAGGGGTTGCCAGAAAGATTAATAAAATATCAGATCCCATACTGAGCACATAGTAGGCCCTCAATTTGCAGCAATAGCTCTTGTCCACGGTTCTCACAAAGGAGGTGGAAAGATTTAAAGCTTCAGGAAGTAACCACAGTAATTGGGAGACAGGGGGCGGTGACTCCTTTAATTTCTTCTCTGTTTCCTCCTGCCGTTTTCTTCCGTTCCCCTTCCTCATCCCACATGCACCCTCTCCCCACCCTCCTTGCTGCCCATCCCTCGCCCCACTCTGCACAGGGTCCTCAAGCACTCGGTGGATGCCACCTTTGAGAATCAGGGCCCCAGCCCCGGGTACCGCATGGAAATGTCCATCTTCTATGTCGTCTACTTCGTGGTCTTCCCCTTTTTCTTCGTCAACATCTTTGTAGCCTTGATCATCATCACCTTCCAGGAGCAGGGGGACAAGATGATGGAAGAATACAGCCTGGAGAAAAACGAGGTGCCACTTCCCATTTGCATCTCCCACCTAAAACCACCATCCCTGCGTGTATACCTCCCACCCCAGCCCCCTAACCCCCAGAACCAGCTTTGGGGGCATCTGAGAAGAGAAGAGTAGCATCCCTTAAAAGTCCAGTCTGCAAGGCACATTGGATGGAAGGGTCATGTATCAGTCAGTTTAGACTAGGTTATGCTGCAGTAACAAGCATCCCCTGCATCACAGTACCAGGGATCTACAAAGGGTTTCTTCTTTCTTACTCATGTTGCATGTCCATTGTAAATCAGCCGCTGTTCTGCAGCAGGTCATCTTTCTTTTGGTCCCCAGGCTAGTGAAGCAGCCTGTCTCCGGGACATCGTAGTTCCCAAAGAGAGTGTGGAAAACCATGTTTGAGGCTCGTGCCCTGAAGTGACACAGGTCCCTTCTACTCACATTTCATTGGCTAGAGCAAGTCAAACATCCACATGTGATATCAGTGGGGTGAAGTAGTACAGTCTCCCCCAGGGATGGGTGGTGAATATTTATGAATGAAAATGCAGTCCACCAGAGAGCACAGAAGCCACCCTTTGCCCTTCTCGCATGTTCTTTGGACCTCCAAGATTTAATGACCAGTCTTTCTCCCTCTCTCTTTCCCCCTAAGAGAAGGAGGAGGAGAAACAAAGTGTTCAGTAAGCAAGAAAGGGCAGAGTAGCAAATGGCTAAGCTTTCAAATCACACTTTGGTTGAAATTTGGGTTTGCCCCACTGAGCTGGGCCACCCTAGGCAAGTGGCTTGACCTCCCTGAACCTCTATGTCCCTCACCTGCGAAGGGGGTTCATACATGCACCAGAGGGATTTAAGGAGATAATGAGGGGAAATTTCAATTCAAGGTTTGGCAGGGGGAGAATTCTCAAGTAGCCGTAACTGGTTGGGAGAAGAGGCTACTTGAGAATTTGCAGGGCGGAGTTGATGGAAAGTTTGGGGATCCTGGCAACATGGGGGGGGGGCAAAGAAGCCGATATTCAAGCTGGAGAGGCGTCTCAAGGGAATGGGTGAGCAGCATCCGGCCCCCTGGGCCCCTGACACTGCCGGCCCTTCTCCCACAGAGAGCTTGCATCGACTTCGCCATCAGCGCCAAGCCGCTAACCAGACACATGCCGCAGAACAAGCAGAGTTTCCAGTACCGCATGTGGCAGTTCGTGGTGTCCCCCCCTTTCGAGTATACCATCATGGCCATGATCGCTCTCAACACCATCGTGCTTATGATGAAGGTGAGATGCCCCCCCTGCCTCCTCCCCATGCCCCTGCTCACCTCCCTCCTGCCCCATGCCCCTTCCCACCCTGTCCCACCTCTGAACCTTGATGCCAACCATCCCGCCATTCCACCTGGCCGACTCCTTCCGGCTGCACCTGGAGAGCCCCTCCTCCAGGAAGCCCTCCCGGGTTTCCCCAGACCCCACTGTTGTCATTTCCTCGGCTGCTTAAAGCAAAGCCCATGAGATGGCTCGACCTGAGCAATGGGGATTTATTAGCTTACAATCTGGAGGCCAAGAAAATGTCCAAATCGAGGCAGAACCTTTCCCAAAGATCGGCTGCCCGTTTGTCTGCCACATAGCAAGGCACATAGGTGGCATCTGCTGGTCTCTTCCTTCTCTTCCAGTTTCATTTATTTCCGCTTCTTGCTTCTGTGGCAGTTTCTCTCTCTCTCTCCTTTAAAGTGCACAGTTATTGCACTTTGTTAGTATTTCACACCTCTGTCTGGTTCTGAAACATTACCCCACACCCATCAACATTCCCTCCCCAGCCCCCCTTCCCCCCAGCCTTTGGCAACCACCAAACTGCTCTCTGTCTCTATGGCTCTACCTTTTCTAGATATTTCATTGTTTCTTTCTATTGTGGTAAAATATACACAATGCAGAATTTACCATTTTAACCATTTTTCAGCTTACAATTCAGAGGCATTAAGTACATTTACAATTGACCACCCCTTTTTCCAAAACTTTTCCATCACCCCGTAAAGAAACTCTGCCCGTTAAGCAATGCTTCCCACCTCTCCCCCATCTGATCCTCTCATCTATTTCTGTTAAAAAATAAAGAGGTGGAGGGGGGAGAATCATACAATATTTGTCCTTTTGTGTCTGGTTTATTTCACTGAGCATAATATTTTCCAGGTCTGCATTGTAGCATGGATTCAAACTTCATTCCCTTTTAGAGCTGAATAATATTCCATTGGATGGACGGACCACATCTCGTTTATCCATCATCCATTGATGGACGTTTGGGTTGCTTCCATCTTTGAGCTATTGTTTTCATCTATTTTTAAAAGTATTTTAAATGATAGACAACACAATATTTTACCCCTAAAGACTTCCATGTGCATTTCTTTAAAAACTAAGACCGTTTTCCCAGGTATTATCACCCCTGACAAGATTAATTATAATTCACTATCCATGTTGAAATGTCCCCAAATTATAGCCAGGTTTTGTTTGTTTAACCAGCATATAAACAGCCACACCTGGCCTCTTGTTTTTGTCTGTTAAGTCTCCACCCCAGACACATGCACCTTTTGTTTTATTTTCACACCGGTTTTGGGGAATCCAGAAAATTTGAATGTGGACTTTTCCACCTTCCAGATGTTTCCGTGGCTTCATGGCAAACTGTAACCTCTCCCTCCATCCTCCATATTTCCTATAACTGGGAGTCAGGTCTCAGGGTTGGATTCAATGCTGATTAAATAGTTTGGGCAAGACTGTTTCACGGGGAGTCAGGAAAGCAGCTCCTTCCATGGCAAGTTATCCAGTGGGTAGGGGCACGAGGAAACTTTCCGGAAATGTTCCGAATCTAAACATTCTCCTGGGCGTATAAAGGGAAAAGTTCCGACTGGTACACTTACTCGGTATATATTATCTAACAACTTTAAAAGAAAGAGAGAGATTTAATAAAACAAAAAAAAAAAGGCTGGCGCTGACCCCGCCCGGCTCCCACTGAATCGGGCTCTCCCCCCACCTGGGACGCTGAGACAGGGCTCCTGGAGAGTTTTTTGTTCTGAAGGTTGAAAATTTGGGTGCAGAGCTGAGCTTTCCTGAGCTCGCCCTCTGCTGGGGCCAGGGTTGGCTGAAAAGGAAGCCAGTGGACAAGCTTGGTGTCCCGGTCCTAGGAAGGACCCCCCCAAGAAGCTGTCTCCCTGCCCCTGCTCGCTGACCCCCCCCACCCCACCCCATCCCCCTCCTTCTTCCTTTAGTTCTACGGAGCCTCCGTCGCTTATGAAAACGCCCTAAGAGTATTCAATATTGTCTTCACCTCCCTCTTCTCTCTGGAGTGTGTGCTGAAGGTGCTGGCTTTTGGGATTCTGGTGAGTGCAACTTAGGGGCTGGAGCTGCGGGGGGTGGGGGGAGGGGCAGAGGCATTGGGTGCTTGCGGGGGGTGGTCTCCCCGCCAGGCCCCGAGACCCCCAACCCCAGTTCTGAGCATCTTGACCAAGTAATAGCCACGGGCCCCAGCACCCCGGCGAGGCCCCTATTCCCTCCTTGTTTTCTTCCCAACATCCAGTGGGTGGGAACGATGATCCACTGTAGAGAAAAGAAACTTGAGAGGCAGAGACGTGAGTCCCCCGCGGGCTTTAAACTCAGTCCACCGTGAGAAAGAGATTGAATCAGGGAGCACAGCACACACGTCTGCACAAAAAGTAACCACAAGGATGTTTTCAGGGAACCAGTGTCCACTCTGTCACGTGCCCTCCATTCCAGAGGAATGGTCTTTTCCTTTTGATTTTATTTTTTTAATGTAAGTCATGACCCACTAATTTGATTTCATTTCTCATTCATGCAAATGGTCTTAACTCGCGGTACGTGGGAGCCCCCCCACCCCCAAGGGCTTCTGTGGCTATACGTCAGGGGGCCGCGAAATTGGATGCAAAAATAATAATAATAATACCCATGCATCTTAGTTTTCACCAGCTGCTAACCGAATGTAGCATCTCCTCCAGTCTAGAAGGCAGACAGACAACAAGCCCCTGCAGCGTCAGCAACACGAAAAATCAGTTATTTTCATATTGCGTTGGAGGGATTGCCAAAACCTCAAAATTTCAGCCTTTCTCGTGCTTAGCACACCCACAGCTGGAACGTGCTGCTGCGTGCGTTCAAGCGTGCTTTATCACTAGATCATCTTTAAAATCTGTTGATAAATGTAGTTCAACATAGCAGGGCTCCTTGCGATCTGGGCTATTTTATTTTATGCATTTACACATCTTGCTCTAAGAAAGTCTTCTCCCCACATGGCCGTAGGGGTTCACAGTATCAAAAAAATAATAATAATGACAGGTGAAGAAGGCCCGAGTTAGCGAGCAGTAACTTGCAGTTTGGAAAACTACTGCATTAAATGACTTCGTGCAGGTCCCTGGGACTCGAACCGAGAAGCGTGCTTGGGACCCACCAAACCCACCTTTCTGAAGAGAATGACCCACAGCCCGTGGTCTCGGCCAGGGTGGGGCCAACCCTGGGTGCTTCCTGGGTTTGCCGAGGGTGGCTAAGGGTGCCAGCTTTGGCACAGAGAGACCCAGATTCAAATCCCAGCCCCATCGCCTCGCTGAGCCTCCCTCTCCTCTGTCATGCAAAGGTCCCGCCCTCTGGCTCTCTCTGGAACACACTGCTCTATGTGTGTGTGTGGGGGGGGGGGCACTGAGAATGGGGCTTAACTCATGAGCGTCCGGGAGACCTCACCAGCCCCTCCTGCTCCTCCAAAACGGTTGCTTCCTCCCCTGTCCCGCCCCTCAGGCGCACTTTGGGGACATGTCCTAAAATGAATGGCAGCCCCAGACCCACCCCCACAGGTCCCGAGTCACTCGGTCAAGTGGGAGACCCTGGGTCTGTACTTTTAACGAGCATCCCCAGGGGACCCTAAGATACGATCAGCACCATCAGGCACCTCACCGTGGGGAGGTCTGTGCAGCCAGATAGGGGAGGCCCCCCCGCTGTCAGGGAACGAGCCTGGGACTCAGCATTCCATGGTCACCACCTATGGGCTGCGTGACCCGGACAGGAGTCACTGAATTTGTCTGGGAAAGAACGCAGGCTCTGGGGTGGCCAAACCTGGGTGCGAATCCAGCGTTAGTCCCCTCCGGACCCTGCAACCTCAAGCCAGTCACCTGGCCACTCTGCATTCGTGTCCCTGTCTGTAACGTGGGGGTAGCACAGCTGGGAGCTGAGGCGCAGGGCCAGGCTCTGCCCGATGGAGGCGGGCCGCGTGGTTCTTTTGTTCCAAGCTGCAATTCCAGCAGTGAAGGGCTTCTGTTGGGGGATGCCGAGGCCCCATCCTCCCCACCCTTGGTAATTCTGGAACAGACCTACTCCAAGCCTCCCCCCCTTCAGTTTCGGATGAGGTCCCAGTTTTCCCCTGTGGATTTCAGGCAACAGCGTGGAACCTTCCAGCACAGAGGCCCCAGGCCCAACACCTGGTTTTAATTCACCTGAGCTGCTGTCACTGATACCACAAACAGATTTGGGGCTTCCACAACAGGAGTTTTAGCGGTCATGGTTTCGAGGTCAGCAGAAGTCCGAAGTCAAGGCGTCAGCAAGGCGACGCTTTCTCCCCAAAATCCTTAGAGTCCTGGGGCCGGCTGCCAGCGCTCCTTGGGGTGTCTTAAGCTTGCAAGTACTCTCCTCGCTGGCTGTGCGACTTCCCGGTTCTCTCTGTGAGGCCCTGACACCATCTGGATCCAATGGGGCCACGTTTTAACTAAAAATGACATCTTCAAAAGGTCCTATGTATGAGAGGTCCCCACCCACGCGGACATGGGTTTGTTGGGACACGTGATTCAATCATCCACCCACCCAGAAGATAGATGAGATGCCCATCTTAGTTTGGGGCTCTCCGGAAGCAGAGCTTGAGACAAGGATATATGTGCAAGAAACCTCTCCGGGAGGGCACCCCTGGAAATGTTGTAGGAGCCAGGAGGTGAGGGAGGAGTGGTGGGCAGGCAGAGGGGACGGGGTCCCTTATGGAGCAAGTTCTTGCGGGGGCAGCAGAGGTTCCGTCCGTTGGGGACCTCTGGGGGCAGCAGAGCGCATGGGCCTCCGAGTTTGGGGGAGGGGGCTGGGATACCACCCTCCAAGGGCCACTGATCATCACCAAAGGCTGCTCCCCGGGGAGCTGTTGATTCTCCAACAAATGTGCAGCCAGAGAGCACCCTGGGCAAAGGAGCAAAGGAGAGCAGAGATGGACAGGGGCCCAGAGCCCTAAGAGGCCCTCCTCTGGCTCCTGCTCCTGTGGGGAAGCTGGGAAGGTCTTGTTTGGGGGCCCCGAGGGGGGGGGGAGTCATCCGCTTCAGCCAGACTTCTAGAACCAAGCAGGGATGAGCTCTGATGGGGGGGTAGGGACCACCCCACCCCACACACACACAAAATGCCAAGCTCATCATTTTTGCTGGAATAAAGGAGGCAGCAGAAGTATCTCTGGAGATCAGGGCTGTGGCTGCTTGCCAAACAGAGAGGGCAGTTTTCAATAGTTTTAACAACACTACTGGGCCTGGGCTTCCCAACTGGGCCGGCCACCAGCTCAGAGATGTGCCAGTCAGGACAGGCCAAGTTAAGCTGCAGTAACAAACATCCCCCTATAGTTCAGCAGCTTAAATCAACAAAGGTTTCTGTCATGCTTAAACCACAGGTGATCTTACTCACTCAATTACCCAGGCTCACAGAGCAGCCGCCATCCATAATGTGGCTGATCAGTAGGCCCAGATCTAAGAGAGTTCTGAAAAGTTCCATGCTGGACAGAAAGCAACTCCCCCTACCTCTGCTCACGACTCATTGACCATGTCTTAGATGTGTGACCCCATCCAACCATAATAGGGCCAGGAAGTACAGTCTTTTGCATTCCGGGAAAGCCTAGGTCTCTGCTCGATACCTGTTCCACGCCCCATTCTCCAGATGAGGAAATGTGGGCACAGAGAGGTCAAGTCATTTGCCCATGGACACACAGCTTGGCAGTAGTAAAGCTGGGATTCAAATCTCCTCTTAAAGAGTGTGCTTTCAGCCCAGTCCTGAGTCAGTGGGGCCTCTGAACAGACTCTTGACTCAGCCAGATCTGAGTTCAAATCCTGACACTACCTCTGCCCCACCCCCACAAGCGGTTGACCTGAGGCAGGTGATCTTCAGTCCCTCAGGGAAACGGGGGAGATTCCTTCCATCGGAGGGTCAGTGATGTCATGTCTCAAAGGCCCTGGGGTCTGGGGAGTCCTCAGGAAATGCCTGGATAGGGGATCACAGCCCCAAAGGGCAGCCCTCCCTCCCACCCCCAACCCCATGAGTTGCTGAGTCATGGGAAGGTCTGGGGGTGCCGTGGAGAAGGGGTGCTCGGAGCAGAGAACCCTAGCCAGCCTGTCCAGCAGTATTTTGCTTCTTGAACAACCATGACAACTGGCTAGGGCGCTGGGCAGGTGGGCAGCGAGCCCCTGAGGCTGGACCGGGCGCAGAGCCCCCCGCTGGCATCTCTGTCTTGTGGGTCCCCCTCTCTAGAATTATTTCCGTGATGCCTGGAACATCTTCGACTTCGTGACTGTTCTGGGCAGCGTCACCGACATCCTCGTGACCGAGTTTGGGGTAAGTGGCTCGCTGGCTTTGCTCCGGGCAGCTCTGGGCTGGGCTGGGCTGGGGAGGAGGGGAAAGGGGGTCGCCCCAAAGCAGGGGAGCCTGACAGCGGCTGGGAGGGCTTGAGCCAGCGCTTGGCGATGGCTAAGGAGGGAGGACAGGACCCCCAGGGGCCAGCACTGTCCCCTGGGAGCCTTGGCAGGGGACAAGGAGGGGGTTAAAAAGATCCGAGAAATTTAAGGGGTCCCAAGATGGAACCCTGCTTCAAGCAAATTCGGCTTGAACCACTTTCGCATGGTTTATAGGCAGATGGGTGCCGTGGCCCTCTGGCTAAATAGGGACACCCCTCCCGGCACCCTGGGGAAGGGGAATCCCCAGAACACCCCCCTCCTTCTCTACCCCCAAGGCCTGGAGATGCCCTGATGTATGCTTCTTCCCGGGTTCAGCCACGGGGGGTCACTGGGCCTCTCTGCCATGGCCCCCTCCCCTTGCCTGGTGGACCCTCAGAACTCGGGTCTCACACCTTCTCCTGGGCCAGGATTGGGTGGGTGGGCATGTCCTCGGGACATGGAGGAGAGTAGGAGACCCTCACGGGGGCAGCAGAAAAGCAAAGCGTGTCAAGGCCAAGGGCTGGAAGTGGTTTCAACCTCAGCACGAGGAACTGCACCCCCAGCCCCAGCATCTCCTTTGGGTTAGCTCCTGGTGGGGCCAGGGTCTCAGGATCCCAAGGGAGCTCCCTCAGAGACCACTGGGGGGACAGGGATGGAGCAGGGACCCAAGGAGACAAAGGCGAGGGAACGCCCCGACCTCCCCCCATGCAGCCCCCCATCCCCTGGCAGCACCTCCCGTCGCCCATGCCCAGCTGGAAGTCAGAAGGCCAGGGAGCTGGGGTGCTACCTGGAGCAGGATGGGGGAATGGGGCGGGGGGGGCGGGGAAGGTATTAAGGAAGAAGGCACCCCCGCCCCCGCTTCACAGACAAGGAAATGGATGCTTCATGCTCCAGAAGGGGAGAGACCCCTTCACCCAGCCCCAGATCTCCCAGCCAGCACTGGGTGCTCCTCAGAGCACAGTCTCTGCCCCCTGGGGTCTCCCAGGCTCAGCCCCAGCCAAAGGGGACCACCTGGGCCACTCTCCATCCTGCAAGGCCGGTGGAGCTGGGGGACCACACAGGAGGGTGCCTTCTCCTGGGTATCCCCCAGCCACACCCTTTGCCTTCAGCTCCAGAGAGCCAGAAATCTCCCCCCACCCGCCGTCCCCCCACCATCCCCCA